>KN895701.1:13193-28370 GCA_000934455.1 Apostichopus parvimensis
TACACCGTACGGTTGATTTAAACAGTGCATGCTGTATCATGACTAAACTGGAACACTTTAATAACATTCAGCTTCATGTCAAGGCCTTTTCAGATGATTTTAGAACAGCTAACCTATGGTCACTAGTAACTTGTCACACTCAAACACACAAGTGTGCAGAATTCAAACATATATGCGATATGGTGCTGCATCAATTGGGCAAACACACATAGTATATTTACAAACTGGCCTAAATTTAATGTTGACACTTGCTTCAATTAACCCAAGGATCTATCAAAAGGTCTTTAAATTTACAACATACATTTGAACTGCATCATGGGTAATATCACCATGGAAACATCATCAGTGGCATAAACCAACATTAACATGAATTCAGTGACACGCTGGGACCTGCATTAACACATTTTCTTGTCATTTAGATTTAATTTCCTTGAAATTGAAAGACGAATTAAAAGATGAATCCATGTAAGTACATGCTCAGTTGGAAGCTTGACTTACCTTTTTCGTGGAGGAAGCTCAAGGCAAGACAAATCTCGGCAGAGTAGAACCTAGCGTGTTCCTCCGGCAGTCTACGCTGCCTCTGCATATGGTACATGAGGTCACCTCCACTTACAAACTCTATCACGAAAAACAGCCTGGAAGACAGAAACAGAGACAACTGAACAATAATGTCATCTCAAAACATATAAAATAGTATGAGGGGAAGCTTTGGAAATTGGCTAATTTCTATTCATCATTGTTTCTTAGGGGGTTGTTTGGGAGGGGATGGGGGGGAGGGGTGGAGATAGGAATGAACTATAAAACAGCTGTGTTGTTATTGCTAAAGTTAATCAATCCACATGTTTGTCTCCTTCAACAATTAAAGCTCTGGTTTGTTTGTTTCCTGACCTCTCTGCCTGGTTTACTGATCCCAGGCTGTTTTCATCTTAGGCTGTTCCCATTGCTGGCTGCCCTTCCTGCATGGTTTACATGGCTGTTGCTACCCTTCCTGCATGGTTTACATGGCTGTTGTTATCTTGGGCTGTTCCCATTGCTGGCTACCCTCCCTGCATGGTTTACAGGGCTGTTTTCATCTAAGGCTGTTCCCATTGCAGGCTACCCTCCCTGCAGAGTCGTCACTAGCACACCTTGGTGAAATTTGTGAATAGTAACAGAAAGCTGCACGAGTGACGACGCCGCAGGAGGGATCTATCCTCTTTGGTCATAGGATTCTGTCTTACACATCTCTTCATTTGGACTGCTGTATTCAACTTGTCTCCATTACAGGATAATATACTTCCAAAAGTACAAAAATATCAAATATACCCCCTCCATTGTTGGATTAAATTTACCCTTATTACAGCCACGTTGCCCCAGACGCAACCATTATACTGAATCCTATCATAATTTATGACAAGTTTGACAAACATGTAGTGTTTTATTTTCTGACAAGGTTGGCATCGCTCACCTACTGGGGGTCTGGAAACAGGAGTGTAATCCAACCAGGAATGGATGGTTGGAGGCGGTCTCAAAGACGTGCTTCTCTGTTTGCACCCAGTCTATATCCTCATCGTCTGTTACAAGTTCCTTCTTGATCACTTTCATGGCATAAACTCTCTTCGTTTGTTTCAGTTCCACCAGGAGGACCTTGGCATAGCTGCCTCGCCCGATGACCCTGATCATCTCAAAGTTATTCAAACTGATCGGGAATCCGTCTGGAGATCCACCAGATGACTGGCAAGGGATGACAGAGAGAGAAAGAGAAAGTGTTATTATAGACTGAAGTAGAATGACGGGAAAAATATCATTGATATGAACAAAATTAGTCTTATACCCAACCAAACCCCCCAAAAGTTTTACTTAAGGTGCTACAGAGTTATAAAACAAGTTATATAAAATTGGTCTTTTCATGTCATATTTATATCGTAAAATGGAAAAGTCTTTCATATAAGCTGAATGTTTTGGTTGATGCCATTCTATATAATCCTGGTTGATTAGTCCAAGCTTTTTGCTAAAAATAACGAGAGTCAAAAGTTGAAACTTTTCACTTTGCTTCTTACATGTGATTAACACTATTGCAAAGAAGTGTCTGGTAGATAAAATGTGGGAATGAGATCCAATTACTTGTTCATTAGTTTTCATTTCATGAAGAAGACTTTTAAAGTCGCCTAATTATGATAAATTGGAATCTTATTTTATTTGGTTAGGTATACGTGCAGACCAACCTGAAAGACGCGAAATTCCTTTCAAACCTTACAGTTTGTATCGTCATTTATGGAAGAGAAGTACTAGATTAATTAATCTGACCAATTAGAAGTGCCTTCTGTTTTAAAATTCTCTCATGTTTTCCTTGGTTTGGCAGAAATTAAGTCACATCAGATCAACTTGAAGTGTCTTACAGTGAAGTAACAGGAAACAGACAAGTGTTCAATTTAACAAACTGCACGACACCCCCTCTGCCCTCCCTTCCCCAGGCCTCTCCCAGCCCTCTCTCTGATAATCAGTAACAGAATCATATTCAGCACTTTCAAATCAGCGTTAAAGACGTTGTATTTCAAACAAACCTATGGTTTAGTTTATTCAATTGTATTTTGTATTTGTTTTGTTAAGCGCATTGAACCCTGGGATTTTGTGCTATATAAACACCGGTGAAATAATGATAATAATTCATCACTTCTACCTTCTCATCATCCAGCTGGCTTCCCATACTATCTCGGTTTCTTCGCTTGGGTCGAGGGCTTCCGCTACGACCTGTAAATTGAAAGAATACCAGAATAGGACGTTTAGTTTCTCAGAAATATTCAGGAAAGCTGACATGAATCAAACGTATTACTCTAAATATTTATTAATCAATTAGTAACACTGAATAGTATCGTGGAATTAATGGATACCTGGTACTTAATCAGCACTTTTCCATGAGCTAGAATTGGATTTTTCTTTAATCAAACTTTTAACTGGACAAATTTTGGACCAATGCTGAAACAAGTTTGCTGCAGAACCCTTCCACTAATGACAGCACCTGTCTTGAAACCAATTATTTCCCCAGTGTTTACCAGTGCCCACCCCCCATACCCCTCCCCCCATAATTGGCCCACCACCACTACCAATCTGAATTGGTTACCATTACGATGGTGAAAAATGCAACATATTTCCATGGAGTTGAAACTGTGATACTTTGTATAGCAAATGATACTGTAGATTTTGTTTGGCTATGCTCATGCCTTTACTACTACTTGGGACTAATAGAGATAAAGACATGTTAACAATGGCTTTTTTCATGAAATTCACATGAAATTGTACAAAGTTTCCAACATTTTTTGACATTAAGTGGACAAATGTGTGCAATTGAAATATGAATGAAAAGAAAAGAACAAAGAGATAAATGTATCTGAAGCAATACGTAGGATGAGGAGAAAAACAAATATTTCAATCAAGTTCATGCTATGGTAACAGCAAAATATCATGACTGATAATGTACAGATAATATACAGAAAATGTACTGATAATATACAGAGAATGTACTGATAATATACAGAGTGTACAGATAATGTACAGAGAATGCAGTTGATGATAATCTACTGATCCAAATGTTTCTCATATTTCACACAGGGCAGGAAATAGATGCTGAATTGATCTTCATTGCTGCAATGTCCATGGGATGGAGGCAAGTGAAATACTAATCCTGAATGCACGGCAAGAAATTTTACGTTCCACTGCTTGGTACAGAAATTAACAAGCACGCAAACTGATAACATTAAGCAAGAAACTTTGAGAAGAGAGACAGACCGATAGGAAAAAAAAGAAAACAAAGAAATATTTTGGTGGTAAGACAAACAAACACCAAAATGTAAGCATACTCCACAATTGGAAACTTTATGCAAAGCACATCATCACATGAAAGCCACAAGAGAAGTACTTTACACCAAAGAGACAGAAAACATGTTTGAAGACTTGAAAAGAACTGTCTTGTACGTTGACACATTTTAATTAAATACCCTATCCCTCCAAGGATCTCTGAACTGGCAAAGGAGAAGAGTGGAGAGGGAGGGAGGGGGAAGGAGGGATCGGTAGGGAGGGAAGGGAAGGGAAGGCAAGAGTTTTCAATCTCATTGTATACTGAAAGAAGGGACATTAGGGCTGGAAGGGACAGGTTGGGAGGAGGGAACCATTAACACTGTAGGGTGTTAAGTTCTATATATTGAATATTTCAAAATATCATTACATCCTTCAAAAAGTATTTGCAAAGCTGGCCAGAAAAGAAGAAAAAAAAGGTTTGGAGAATATTTCATGTAAAGTTTTTAAAACCTCTGCATAAAGAAAGGGAGAGCCACACAGACAGCGGGCGAAGAAAACTCAGTCACAATAAAAGCCAGCAAAGGGTAACAGGAGGTCACCACAAACATTGCTACTAGAATGGACAGAACAAAGCATGAACTTGTGTCAAAGAGTACAAATCCATAGCAACCAAGCAAAAACTAAAAGATGATGTAGAAAGCGGGTAAGAAAGAGAAGAGGAAAATAGGGCAGTCTCAATGTCAGCCATGCAGCATGCTTGTTCTATGTACTACATGCCTGAATCTCCCGATGTTTGGGGTGAGTGGTGGACATCTAGATACTGGTCCATGTCAGTCTTTGGTAAATCCACCTCATCTGATGTCCGCAAGCAGAGGGAAAGCAGATGAAGATAAACCAATCTTTTATAAATATGTGATGTGATGAGAGAGCTTACGTAAGTAAATGTTAGTATCTTAAGTTGATAAAGGGATTAACTTTACAGGAAATGGTGGAAATAAATAAGTTGGATAAAAATGCATGTAGTAACATAGTATAGGCTGGTCATTGTCCAATTAAGTTACCATGATAGGATCAACAACAATGCTTTTCTTGATACAAAACAAATGACAAAAGAAGGAGAATTTAATCAATTCATGCGGTGAAAATGTGGTGAAAATAACAGTTGTGTTTAATAATGAGAAGCAAGTCTGATATATGGACGTTATGACCGATTTTGATGTTTCCAAATCTGATCTGTCATACATGGGCACAACACAGTGTTTAAGACTTGAACAAACTTGAACTACCTTTTAGTCTGATAATACTAACTTCTACCTATCAATTATTTCTGTCTGAGCATTTTGATTAGGTAACGTTTTCTAGCATAACTTTAAGTCTTTTACGTGGTTTATATATTATTAATATGATATGGATTTGGGATATTTCCGTTGCAACCCATTGGATGTACAATGTTATCATCTCTACATGGAATACATTGTTAGAGATGACATTATCTACCCCTTTCAGCATTCAATATTTTACCAACGAGAGGCTTGCATCTGGGAAGCTCTCTGACAGCAGGGAACATCTTTCAACAAGCGTTGTACTTATATGTCAAAGGTCACCAACCAGCAGTAGAGGAGGCATGAGTCTTTTATTTGTACCTGCTAGACAGATTTTTAAACATTAATAACTGCTTCAAAGCAGTATCATGAGCTTTGATATGTACTTTTATCCTGATTATGGACTTGTTGTTCACAACACTAGATTGTATTTCATGAAACTGTCACATCGTCATGGTTCCCTGGACAGATTATCAACCATAAAGTGAAAGCATTAGTTTAATCATTTCTTTCGGTTTCTACAAATCTTGCAACTTTTTGTCAACATTAGTTTGGATTAACTTTCATGATTCCAGATGAAGCTTAAGCCAAATATGTAAAACTTGTCATGTTTTTTTGGCTTTGAGTGTAATTTTAAACAGTTGTGTTAATGTAGGTCCATACATAATGACAGAAATATATCAACTCCAATTAACATACCAAGTTTAAGAACTGTGTCAGCCTAAAACTAAAGGTTCATTGTTAAAAACCAATCTATGTTTAATTTATGTGCTGTTAATGATATGAAGAGACTCATCAACTGATTAACAGGTCTAATTAACTCAGAAAGATTTTAAGTAAAAATCTCCCCTCTTATTTATTTAGTCCAGCAAGAAATCTCAAAGTGTTGCTAAGGAAAACTGAACACTAAAATATCGATCATAGAAAAATACATATGACTATTATATTCCATACGACTATAACTGAACACAATGGGGTAAGGTCAAGTAAATGCAAGAGAAAACAGCTGGTGAACACATTGTGAAGACAAACAAATTAAACAAAAAGAATTTGGAAAGTATTCAAAATTCTGAAATATCGTGCTCTAAATATTCAATGTGAAAATGTGGTGAAGACAACGAAAAAAACCCAAATATGAACAGATTTGCAATTTGATTCATGTCCAGGGCATATGCATAGTGGTATAATAGAACAAATCCTTATATGTTCTTGTTTGATTATAGTTCAAAGACCTTTTATTCAATCTAAACAGTTTTGCTTTGATACTAATGATTGAATACTTTGATTGAATTTCAGAAATACTGAAACAACAGGCCCTAACGCAAATGCAATTTTAAGTGCCATGTTTCCTTGTTTTGCAATCAATGTAGAAATATTTTTTTTTGCAAATTTGGGACAATTTCACTCTCCGTTTCCTGGTACATAACCATGATAAGCATGCTCTTAAAGCAAATATTTTGAGATATTGAAAATGTGAAGGGTATGTGAAGGGTATGTATGTGTATGGAAACAGCATGCAGGGGTACAAAATACCCATTAAACCCCAAAATATTCCACAAACATTCCTCTGGTAATATTCCTTCAGTGACATCAGTGGGCACAGCAGAAAATGAGAGCAACATTTTCCATCTGTATGTAAGGGGCTTATCAATTTAGATGAAATTACTCTACTAGGTAAATAAATTATGTCCCAGAAACAAACATATTAAGATGTGTGTATAAAGGATCATTTTATATTACCATCAACGTGGTGCTAAATTGAAAACTTCAGATATGAGCATGCAGAAATCCAAATATTTGTAAGTACTTCTGGACTCCAAAACAACTATCACCCCGTAACAAGTTTGGAGTTGTCTGCCTCAAAATGCAAACGTTCATGAAATGAGACATTCTTGACAATGCTGATGTAGCAAGTTCAAACTATCAATTTTTGTGCATGGAATGTAAAACCACAAATCATAGGAGAAAAACCAAGGTTACAGGTTTTCAATGTGAAGTGATTGTGTTCAAATGTCTGAATCTACAACCTTATATTGGTATGAACTTGACAGCTGTGAGAGGGTTTGATCACATGATTAGAGAAGAGTTAAACGGACAGAAAGAAAGATGGTTGCACGGACGGACGATGAAAGCATGCATGGGGAACGTTAGCAGAAAGTTAGACTTCTACATGCCTTGATAATGGGCAGCAGAGTAAGCATCTGTCACAGTTTCATTGTTATAACTGAGATCTATGGGGCGAGAATCTGCCACGGTATTGAAGAAACTACCATCACCGGTAGCGACGCCAGCCGTGACCGAACTAGCCACGGAGACACGAGAGGCAGCTGATTGCAATTGAGGAGTAAAATAAATCAGAGAGAGAGAGATAGTAGAGAGAGAGAGAGAAAGAAAGAAACAATTAGTTGTGGAAATCGGTCATCTCCAAAAGAGCAAAATACTTCCTCCTCGATGGATCTGTCTGGATGACATTTTAGGTGAAGTCCAATACTCGAGTTTGTATCAGACAGATGAGTAGAGAGAGTAGTTTAATAATAACAGATGTTATTACTTCTCAAGTAAAGAGTTCCGTTGATTATTTTTTTAAGCACGGGGTCCAATTGATCGTAACTGACCAGGGTGAGTTAGCAACAAATTCCCCAAATATAGATTTCAATTCTATAAGATAGAAGAGTAAATATAGCCACTTGTATCCATGATGACATGACACAGTATATGAAGAGAGGCAAATCAATTACAGAAAAGGAGAAACCTGAGAGACAAAATGGTACTTTTAATTTCCTATTCTCTATTGTTAAGTTGCATTGTGATGGACTTCACATACATGTTAATTTCTTGTGAAATTCTTGTTTAATCGGAAGTTATCGGCTGAACATAAAGAGGGAGGATGAAAAAAAAAAAAAATTTGTTTTTTTAGCCAAAGATCTTGTGCAAATATTTCATTTCTGAGGCTTTTATTTTGTTTCCCAGTTCAATGCAACAGTGTTGCACTTTCAGATACTTACTTCGCTTGTGTTTGCTGCTGGGAGATTTCCGACCGTCTAGTACAAGAGACCCAGCAGATCCACTGAGTCCCTTATCCTGAAAAACCAAGAGTAAGATTCATGATAAACATAGTTTGTACTTGGCCGGAAGGATTGTGATTAGAAAATCATCCTTAAACAACATTTGGTCCATGAGTTAATTCAGTTAACTATTACTCTGTTTGGCATTATTCACCCATGCCTAAACCTCAAGCCAGAATAATTGAGCCACACAGAGAATTTTTTTTTTTAATTTAATTTTTTTTAAATCAAATTTAATATTTAATGCTTTGCTCATTTGCAGTTCATTTCGTGAGTAAATTTTTCGGCAGGTGGGTGGGTGTCTTAGTTTGAACGATGGCAATTGTTGTTTTTGAAATACTTAGCAGGATTGATAAAATTGAGTAAAATTGCATCAAAACACAGACAGATGCTATAACATAAAATTTTGCATAAGTGTGCATGTTTAATCAGGTCTCATGTACCACAGAGTAGAATCTTACACGAAACTAATAATGGTTGTAATCCTCAGTCAACTATCAGAAATTCAACAACGAGAGGAGTGGATGGGAGATTATGACTATAGAATCAGAGATTAGGGTCAAGACCTAATTTAGATCATTTTAACTGAAAGGTGATGAAGAGAGAAAAAGAAAAGTAACCATGGAAACAAAGATTAAAAGTAAGCTCCATACATCCACTTATCTCTTGAAAAGGTGCGTAATTTAAATCTAAGATTTCTCAAAGGATTTGATGGCTTTTTACCAAACTAAGGATGGATGTTAAGCAGCAAATACCAGGCTGGAGTACACTTACCATCCTTAGTACGACGACTTAATTAATAGAATTTCAATTAAATCTTGCTGCAAAGCTACATTTTTCAATATTAAACGACATTTTGTTGTCATCTATCTGAGCTTACTCGCACTTTTGATTTCCAGAGACAGCTCTTTCTCTGCCTGATGTCTCTGTCACGTTTGTATTAGTTCTTACTCGCTGATGCTTTCAGGATGTGTTTTGAGTAAACTGCACAAATTTAGATCAAGTTTAGATGCAGAGGAACGTTTCTCACCAGATTGTGTAGAACACACAACTGTGGTTTCATTTATTAATGGAACATTAATAAATATAAGAATAGTGTAACAGACAAAAGAAAACAAAAAATTCACACCAGATTACTTTTCACTTGCCTGCAACTATAATCCCCACAACCCACACAACTGTAGATCTATGATAAACAGATGTCAAAAAAAATAATATTTATATTGCCTTTGTATTGCCTTCCCCTCTAAATCAGCAGTTGTCCATATCCTGCACCCAACCTTACCTCCATTAACATCATCATTATTATGCAATGATTTCTCAATAATACTTTAACAGAACAAGCCACCTGCATCAGTATGCGACTTTTTTTGTTGTTGAATTGACTCCTGCCATTTGTTCTGTTATAAAATTTCCCCAAATTTTTAAGTGACGCTACTAAAACTTGTACAGTATTTAAATCATAATTCAAAAATAAAACAATCAAAATAAAACTTAAAAATCTCAAATCAAGGAAAGTCTAATAATTTTGCAAATTTGCATTTCTTCGTTCAAAATGTGGGAAATTTTGGTTTAAATGGGATGTAACGATCTGAAAATTGGGATGAATGCAACAAAGCACTGACTACTCATTAGGACATAACTGAAAAGTCAATTAAAGAGAATTTGGACATACACACGTCAAAGTCTGGTCCTACTTATTTCAATAATGTTGCCCTTTTCTGATGCAAGTAGCTGGGATGTATTTTATATACAGCATTGCTTACCGGAGGAGGACCACAGACAGCCATGTACTGGCGGTTACACTTCTTATGGACCATAACCTTGCAGTCCACACACTTGTAACCCTGTCTTCCTAGTCCCCAGATACGATCTTCACAGTATGCACACAAGGCCCTCTGAAAAGACAAGACATTCAGAAATAACGAAAGTTAGAGGGCCGGACATTTTGATCCTAGCAGCATCTTCTACAGAGACATACTAGTATTCAAAATTATCAGAAAAAGATGAGGTGGGGGTGGTTGATGATGGCAATTTATAGGACAGTTCTAAATACCTTTCAGAAGAGTTGGAGTTTTATTGTCTTACCCTAGTTGCCAGATGCCAAATATGCCTTTTCAGTCAGGGATTTGAACCTCACATACCCCATGCCCCTCCCCCAACATCAATAAATTCTATCGAATTCCACAAAAGACCATTTCAGTCAGGTAAGGTATGCTGCAGTGTTTGAGTCCTCTAATTACCAGATGCCTCATTTGCACCAAAGAACATCTCAGACAGATGGTAGGTACAGTACACAAAGTACAAACTATTTACAAGTTCTTATAACAGACTATTTCAGTCAGGTGTGGTAGGCTACAAGGTTTAAATCCTCTTATTGCCAGGTGCCTTATTTTCACCAAATTCCTCTCCAGTCAAAGAGACAGGCCTCAAATATTAACATCCATGCATATGACACTCAAACAATGGAAGATTTGGCAGTTTTGGCAGTCTGATAAGACAACTGAAGCTACTGTTGGATTATTTGGTGAAGACAAAAACTAGAGGATGAAGCTACTCTCAAGGACCTTACAAACCCTCTCTTAGTTCTACTTACTCTGCTAAATCGCTTGGCTTGGTAAGTGTGGCCATTAATCTTGTACAACTTCCTCCATCTTCTAGCTCCTCTTCGATATATATTTTCTGTGACAAAGAGTAAAAATTCACTGATGTGAGGGTTTTTCAATAAACGCAAAATAAGTCTCTCCGAGTGCTTTTGCAAACTTGTGGAATACTTCTGCAGTGCTTGCATCATTTTGTGCAAAAGTCGCTGATGTCAACTTTCAAAAAGCTTCTAAAAATGAGGCGCTTCATGCAAACCTCTCGCTGCTTTACCCTCTGAATCCAAAACATTTGCTTCTGATGAGAAAAGTTTGATTATTGCTAAATGAAGGCATGGCACAAAAGCCAAAATGGCCCCAATCTGTTATGCTACACATAGTTGATACTTATAATATCGTTTGCCACATATGAAAATCACGTCTAGTCAAAACTTATTAGATTTGGCACAAAGTGTCAGCCATAATAACGTTGAACGTGAACTATCTATATTAGTCCCTTGACCCACATGACCGTTCAAACTTTCCTCAAAGTTTTGGAGAGCATGTAGACCCCTCTTCGACTGCAGTTAAAGTACAACAGGTTGTGGCATGCCACATGGTCAGTCTATGCTTTACTCCCCACCTACACAGTAATTATATATGATCTTTCATGTGAGACGGCCTATACTTGAAACATTTGTACTGTGGTACTACTGTGGTACTACGTTACAGACATTCTAACTGCACTTATCCAGGATGTAGCCTATCAAGAGCATTTCCTGTATGAAATCAAAATTACAAAGTGGCGTTGGCTGGACCCTGTCTGGAAAGTTGGATAAGGGAGTGACTCAACGAATGAAGATCTCTCACGCAGGTGGGGTTTTCTGTGAAAGGAAGGGATAATTGTTTCCTCTCTGTGGAAGTTCACCAAAGAACAGACACAACCATAACCCTTTGTATGACGACAAAAGTACCACAGTGCCATACATAACACAGTTCTACAGTACAGTGTTGGATGATATTTACTGTAACACTACCATTCCAGATTCTACATTGACAAAGGGGTGTATGATCATGATTTCAGTCCCAGAAACAACAAATGAAGAATTTTTTTATCCATTTTTATCCATGAATATAGAAAGGTATCCATGCATATAAGAAACTTGCAATTTTGCAATGAGTCTTTTGAAGGAGAGATTTGGAACAACCCTTTCCTACCGTAAAATTTGTACAGTTTTACTTTTGTAGAATTAACTTCTTTTCTAACAGCCCATGAATTGAGGTATGTAGCCTATATTTTCAATGTGCTAATATTTTAGAAAGAAAATAAAATAAAAAATAAAAAAAGAAGAAAAAAAGAAAAAGAAAAAAAAGTCACATTGAGTTGCTAGCTGACATATATTCAGTAAATGAGAATATAACCCACACAGAAGGTGAAATTCACTACAGTACCAGAATACAGCACACTAATAGTGTACCATCATATTGTACTATGTGTTTGCAGGTCAAATACAAAATAAAAATGCAAAGAGTTCAATTTATAATGCAGGGAATCATAGCGAAATAAAACTGTACACACAAAAAAAGGTTTGTGAATATTTGTTAATAAATACAATGAGAATTTCAACTAGTTTGTAGCCTATGTGCACTATCACTGGTGAGATAAACTATTCCAAATTCAAGTTTGGATTCTACAATATGGAACACAAGAATCAACAAAGAAAAAAAGAGAGACAAAGAGAGAATAAGGGAAAACAGGAAGCAAGAAATGGCTGATATAAACTGATTATATTGCAAAATTAAAGAAAACTCCCACCGGTCCCCCCACGCAACCCCCACCCACCTTAACAAAATCCTGTACTGTGCTAGTGTACTGCTTATCTAGGGCACTTGCGTGACTATATATTCTGTAACATTCACACAAGTCTCTATATACAGTGTCCATACCACCATCTGTGCTGTAAATGAGTTCCGAGGGCAACTAGAATGGTCTATTCGATACCAGGTTACATCATTTCCCTGGATGCATATACCAGAGTTGAAGATTAATTTGTTCACAATTACTCCAATATTAAGACAATCAGCATAACAGAGTTTCTCTATAACATCTGTCAGGTGTGACTACACACCCCAACATACTGATTGCTACAAAGAACAGATTCCTGCAGCGTAATGCAAATGTGTGACACAGTGATACAATGATTCAATTAGTATTCACATAAGACAGCGTTTATGGGAGCGTATTCTACTTTTAAGGCTCAAATAATTGTATCTTCTAAGGTCAATCAGATGTTGTATTTATTTCAATTCTGTTTCATTCATGTCCTTTGACTGAGCTCATGTGGGTACCATCGATTGTGCGACCACTATAACGATTTGATCTCATGCAAACGTATATGTTGTTGACTCATATGTACAAGTACATATGAGTGTGTATATATACAAAGAATTCAGTTATAATCTAAGTCTATGAGTAATAGATAAAACAAAACTGGCTCTTTAATAAGGCCGCTGAACCATCTGCCCTTTCTCTTCATATATTTTGGGTAAAAACTCAGCATGTGGAGGATTTATCGACCAAATTCAGCCGAGTAATCCTGAATACGAAAACAATGCAAAAGAGAGCTTTGGCCACGAAGGAAATCATCTCAGGTCAGGAAAGGACTTTCTTCCTGAAAGGAAGTCAATTCAACCTAAACCATCTTTGTGATGCAATTCGTACTACAAACAAAACAGACCAAAGACAAGCTGTCAATGTCACTTTCCTAAAGTTAAAGGGACACAGTTCATGAACATCGTCACGGAAATACCAGACAATGGTACAAAATACATCAATTATAGACTACCTAGAGTGTCAGTCTACTTGGTAAGTACTTTTGGAATTTTTTGAAATTTGTTGAGAGTGATAATCTCAATTATTAATTACAGGTATAGTGACTTTCACATCAGTGCAAATTTACTCCTTAAAGAAAATTTGACCTGACCAACACTACCCAAATTGAATTATTGGTTGATCCAGGATCGCTCAGAAGAGGGGGCCCGGGAATTGGTAAAAAAAACTGAAATTTACTTGTTTTTAGTAAAATTATGTTTGCTGAAAATTTTAAGGAAGAGAGGGCCCCCTCTTTGGATTCACCCTTGAAAATGATGTCAAGGATGCAAAGTTAATTGGATATGAATATTCATGATATAATGGCACTTATATATTTAATATGGAGAAGTAGTCTGTACATTCTCCACTCATTAATTATCTTCTATTAAATATTTCCAAAGTTCCCTTTGAATCATTTCATACATTCCATTTTGCCTATTTTATCAATTGCCCTTCTAAATATTTACAATCTTCTCTTAAATGGTTTTCATCCTAAATTATTACTCTAATTACTGACTATTAATTAATAATTAATCCCCAAACAATTATATATACACTTACTGTCTTCACCAGGACATGGCATACCAGGCTTCTCCGGTACTGATGGAAAAACTGTCAAGAAAAAGATAGAATAAATAAGAGTTTAAAAATAAATTGACCTCGACAGCCATAGCCTCAATTTCCATAACAATCTCCACGTTTCAAATTAGGCGTCTTCAAACATCAAGATTAATTAAGATATCACCTTACATTTGATACTAATAGTGAACTAGTGATACCGCTGATATATAAGTCATGTAGGTGACATCATAAATTTTACATAGCGTCTATGTGTGAAACTGAGAATTCACACTCTAAATCGGTCCTCGTTTCTCTTCGTTTAGTTCAGTTGATATTCTTTTTAGGTTAGAGAGTAGTACTTTTATGGTGCCTTAATAATACTTAACAACTTTGACAAAACAGTGAAGGTAATTATTGGAAGTGAAAGGGGGATTCCCCAATCATTTGTAAAGAAGGGACAGCAGCAAAGTTTCACAAGTTGATGAAAGCTTAGAACAAAAGACAAGAGGTACTAATAAAACTTGCATCAATGCGGCACACTGGTTGGTCATTAATATGCCCACTAGTAGGACACTGGGTTCAACATCAGAGTATTGTAGTTAAAGGTCTAGTTTTAGAGGTATGCTTCTAGTTGTATAGACTACAGTACATTACTACCTGTTTACACTGGGTTCAACATCAGAGTATTGTAGTTAAAGTCTAGTTTTAGAGGTATGCTTCTAGTTGTATAGACTATAGTAGATTAATGCCTGTTTAAACTGTGTTCAACATCAGAGTTTTGTATAAGTCTAGTTTTAGAGGTATGCTTCTAGTTGAATAGACTATAGTACATTACTACCTGTTTACACTGGGTTCAACATCAGAGTATTGTAGTTAAAGTCTAGATTTAGAGGTATGCTACTAGTTGTATAGACTATAGTACATTACTAAGGGGTTAATCAACGGTCTAGCGTGCGTTAGTCACAGGATTAATGCACGATCGGGGGATAATGCAAGCGATGCAC
>JXUT01140252.1:0-10032 GCA_000934455.1 Apostichopus parvimensis
GTTTTTCGCCAATTTCACCCCCAATACTTGAGGTATAACTATTTTTTCTCTACTGTTGTAAGCATTAAGGCGTACCTTCACTGACTACATGAATGCTTTTCTCCCAGGTAATTTCTTTATTTGTTTAATGATATCAAATAGAGAGGAATTTTAGTAAAAATGTCACGCGAGTCACCACGGAATTGACCATATAATTGAGTCTATTAAACAATTCGACAATACCACTCATTACTATATATAGTTTGTCAGATACACTATGCTACGTACTTGAGGCTTCTTTCTATTAGTGAAGAAGTGTCAATTATGGTCAAGTAAGTATGGGATTACAGCTAAGATATTATCAGCAGGAAGGACAAGTTTGGCAGATTGCCATTGTTGTTGTTGTTTCTGTCACTGATAATTTAAAAAAATTGTGAGTTTTCAGATAATCATGAAATTTGTCACACAGGCTTCCAGTTGTTTATATAGAAGCTATATTGGGAAAGGATAAGATCTGCCAAAACAACATTGTACACTTTATAATGAAAAGTACACAACTTTCAAAGTGCATCCTTATAGTTTGTCTACCACAAATGTGTGTGTTAAATACCCATTTAGTTTAGGCTGTCCAATACAAATTTAAAGATAGTTACAGATATTTCAGTTTTAGTTAAAACTATATAACTGATATACCACCTACTCCCTCCGTCCCATCTCCCAAACACTGTTATTTCTCCTAATGAATGAGTTGCCATTTGTTAAATCATTTTTAACCCTGTCAGCAGAACATATCGTAATCCCAGCCCCCTCCCCCACCCTTTCTTCCTCAAATCCATCCACTGTGTTCTAGGAAACATAACTTATAATTGCTAATAATTGAAAGTATATCCTGTTTACAGTGAAATTTATATTATGTATTATAATATACCTATTAGGTACATTTTAACTGCATATGATTATGTTTCTCTCTATACTGTACCAGTGTACCTCCAGTGTTCATTTGAACTTTGTAAAAATAAGAACAGCCATGAGCAGTCCTGCTGTTAACACAGTTAAGTTTGCTTTCATATTCCAGGCTTTAAGATACATAAATATATATGAAATATGCGATTGAATGCAAAGCTCAGTAATAGGATGAAAATTGAATGTTTGGAAGACAGTCTGTCAGCAAATGAATGCCAAGGCTTTTCTTAATCAATACTGCAGCCATGCTCTATCACTGTACATTCCACAAAACAGTCTGCACAGTTTGGCTATACTAGGGATTAGAATAAGTAAAGAATTTATAATACCATAACAGGCTGTAAGGTTGAATTTGTGGTGATCTATTGATGGCCAAATTGTATTGTACTTCAGGAATTCTTCTGTCTTTACCACTGATATAGATCAAGCCCTGTAGAGGAAGCTTTACAAAAAAATATATAACTTACTGTTAGGGTTGTGCGGGATCCCGGTAGTCAAGTGAATCCCGGTATCCCGATCCCGGTTTTGACTCATCCCGATCACAGTGCTATATGTAACTACTACCGGTATTGGGAAAACAACCGGTTATTATATTCGTTTCGGTATCATTCCCGGGAATCCCGGATATAATAAAAATATCTACGTGTTACTATTTGAAATAAACAAAACAAAACACGATTTTTTCTGGTTTCTGTGTTCTTAGTTTGAATAATATCTGACCAACTTACATACTGGCCTAGACCTATATATTAACAAATCAACTTTTCACGTAGTAATTTGGACCTAGGCTACACCAAATATCGAACGTTACTTGCGCTCAACATGTTACGGGACCTCAAAGTTATTCTGAAATTTTCGTTATTTATTCTTCCTTCAAACGATGATTGTCAAGGTTCCCATGTACAAAATCTTACCCTTATGCATTTCACCTCATTTTGTTATAATCATTTTAACGATTTTATAAATTTTGCGCCAAAACCGCAGGGAGTATATCCAGTTTAAATCCATCTTCGCACGGGACTGTATATTATTATAGCCTAGGGTACGGTACTGGTACACAGCAGTGCAGTACTTGAGATTTGATGTGGTAATGAAATGAATTCGTTTATTAATGCGGGGGGTTCCACGATGTCATTTATATTTATCTTTCGCTACTTTTTTAATTTTTAAGAACTTTTGTACGATAGATTGATATTGCACCTATTCAAAGTATATTTTTTGGAGTAAACAACAGCCGATTAACGATATAAATAAATTGGTACTATTCTTATGTATGTAGTTTATAATCCCGTATTTACGTAACCCCTATTTTATATTCTTATTGTCTGAAGTTCCAAACACGTGGTGACTTGTTGATAGTTAAAAACTTTTCATTGTGAACTTTTGAACTTGAAGGGGTTGCCCTATTCCAATATCATGGAATAGTGGGGAACTCCCAATTTATGTTTGTGTACGGATTACAAGTTTAATCCACGTGCGAACGTGTTAATCTAATATCGTACGTCGAGTTTGAATGAAGGATGGTGTGGGTTGCTTTTTTCCAAGGTTTGTGCTTTTCTTTTTGGAAGTGTATGTTAAAAAACAAAGGCCCTAATATAGCGTGTTGTTTTTTTATATTTTTTTTTATAAACGTGCGTGTAAGAGTATGTACATAGCCTAGGCTATGCATATTGAATGTATGACATTGACAGTCTCGTTACTAAGTGCTTTGAACCGGAGATGAAAGTTGAGGAAAATACCGGTTGTAGTTACGATACCGGTATTTATGTTGCAACACTACCGGTTGTGTGAAATCCGACTACCGCACAACGCTACTTACTGTATACTGTTTTGTGATGGCATTCTCTGTGGTTGTATATATTCCTTATGGAAACAACAATAAAGTAATAAAGGTATAAAAATATTAGTATTGGGAAAAAGTATTTTTAGTGAATGCCAATTTTTCCGAATTGTGATATGCATGCATATCTTCCCTGAAGGACAGATTTTTTTGCCTGGAGGTATGTTGCCATGGTGATATGGTTTTCTTTCTGGTCTGTACTTAAGTGTGTTTAACTACCTGCAATGGCAGATGCTAGTGACTATTGCAAATCAGATGTATACAGATATTGATACAAGTGTTACATCAGTCATTATACTCCTCAGGGCAGAGAGCGAGGCTCGTTGCATTAATCTTATGGTGACTCAGATGACCGTGTAGTGTGGTTACTGCATGAATGTGTTTTTACTGAGTAGTTTGTGTATAGCGCCCTCTATATCATCCACTGAATGAGCGAGCATCTTGGAGTGATTCAGTGTTTATTACTCATCCAGGCGTTGTCTGTCTGATGTTGTTTCCACTGGTTCTCTTCTCTACACATATCTTTTCATTGCTCTTTTCCATCTTTTTGCAGTTGACATGGTTTGTCTTTTCTGTCAACACATGCCTCTACTGCCATAAATTTAGTCTGTAAGTCAGTCAGTGCAGTTGAACATTACAATAGTATTACAGGTCCTAGGTTACAGTTCTTATGTACCACAGCCAGAATAGTTAACCAAGCGTGGATCTGATACTTAAATAACCGTTGATTGATAGAAAACCCTATTTTCAATCTGCCAGGAATGTATGACCTTCAGTGAACAAGAAAGCAAGTGATATAGCTTAGAGATAATTATCCAAATATTCCTGTTGTTTTTAAGTTTGTTACTAGCTAAATTCCATTGAAATGCCTCCCTATTTGGTATGTATTTTATTTGTTCACTGAGTTTAACAATGATTATTAAAATTCAAAGGTGGAAGGGAGAATCTCTTCTTGTTTGGGACAGAAGATTAAAAAAAAAAATCTTTTTACAATCTTTTAATTAGTGTGGGTGTATCAGTTATACACCTTGCGGTGTTTGAATACAAATCAGATTTATCACTAACTTATCAAAACTTCAGGTTTTTGAAGCTTTTGGAATATTTTGTATTTATTCTTACTATTTGAGCGATGCATCACGGTGGTAATTTGTTTACCAAATGACCCAGTAATAGTGTATTGTTGGAGCCAGGCCCGATTTGTTGGTTTCCTAAAAGAGATTTAAATATGATTGGCTGTATAGCTGTCAGTAAACATATAAAATCCATCATAGTTGCTACTGTATTGAGATGCTAGCCACTGTGTTTGTGTTACAACCTCTAGTTAACTATGTCATTAGAAATAACAATATTTAAACATGTTTACAGTACCTCTTTCACTTAAAATATTCACAAAGTACAGATGAAGTCAGGTGTAGTGGATTAGGTAATGAACAGAGTTGCTTAACTGTGTTGCAACGGTTTAGCTAATTATACCGAAGTACTCTAGCAGTTAGGTGTTGTATCATTCAAAGTCCAGAACAAAACAAAGATTATTTATAATGAAAATGTAGATTCTGACATACTTGTTTAGAACAGAGATCAATTATTTAGAATGAATCTCCTTTTTTCCTGTACTTAGTAGTTTTGGCCTAAATGCAAGTAGGACACATGGAATTCTACTATTATGCTTTCGCTAAGCTATT
This sequence comes from Apostichopus parvimensis, assembly GCA_000934455.1. NCBI lineage: Eukaryota > Metazoa > Echinodermata > Holothuroidea > Aspidochirotida > Stichopodidae > Apostichopus > Apostichopus parvimensis. The sequence goes on from JXUT01140252.1 coordinate 4,465, forward strand.
AGTCTTTCTATTTTTCGTCTGAGGTTGATGTGCGGTACTAAGTTAAAACCAACCACTTTCACTGTAGCATATTTAGCCATTCTGTAACTAGTATTCCAAATAATGCAATGCTTTTCAAACTGAACCTGTTGAGTATCCTCACATGCCACTTAACTCATTATTCAAATGATTTTGTAAGGTATCAGTGTAATTTACTTGTATGTTAAACCAAACATCCATGTAAACTTGGTCTGCTCTTGATTCTTCCAACTTTCCTTAGTTGTACCAAAATTCCTCCAAACCTTTCTCACACTTTCTCACACCAATCCCCTGCCTACACACCAAAGCATAAAACTACCTGACATGAAGGTAAGCTTCTTCCACCACCCTCTTCCTCATCCACCCTCCCCACCCCCATATAACCCCTTCAAATCCCTCATCACCCCTCTCCCATCAGAATTCATGTGATCAATTTTTATTACCAGTTTTGCTTTCCATGAAGAAAGAACATGATGCAACAAAGTATCATATAGCCATCCTATTTTTAGAACACTGGCTGCGCTGTTGCTTATGTCACCTGACTTGACAGGTTGATAAGATTCTAATTCTATGAGTCTTGGAGAGGGGCTATCATTTTATCAGTGGAGGTACATTCCTCAGTTTATGGATTCAATGTTTCACTCAAAGACAGCAGCTGTAAGTTTGTTTGGCACTGATCTCCACCATCGCCTTTGGTTTGATGTAAACTGGGAGTCTCTTCTCATCAAATCAGCATAGATTAGCCTTAAAGTGACACAGTGAAGTTAATATTGCATCATTTCAAAGGCAAACATGTTATGATCTGGTTGAGCAAGAAGTTATTCATAGATGAAGAAAAGAGTTATTTCTGATATAAATCTTATTATTGTAGATCGTACAGTAGCAGCAGAGGCTAGGGAGCAGATTTTTGTGAGCTTTCGTTGTTGACCATATCAATTGTTCTAACTGGTCAAAACTGCTGTAACAGTTGTGCATGGTTAATGAAACCAATCGGTCATACCAGAGTTTGGTGGGTTCACATCTTCTGTAGTATTGCCCCCTCCCCCATCTTCCCTCCTCCATCTCCATCTCCCCTCCTAGTCATCTGCCTACATCAGTGGCGGAGCTAGGGGTTTTGTTCTAGGGGGGCGAGAATGGTCTGTAGGGGCGCTTTCGACACTATCTAAGCGGAGCGCCACCACAGGTTGGCGCGGAGCGTACAGAAATTTTTTGAGTAAAGATACTTCCTAGATCGCCGGAAATGACCCTTTCCTGGCCTTGCTAATTTGCAGATAAACGAAGAATAAATAGGTCTCATCACCAACAAAATGTGACAAATGTCAATAGGTAGATAATAAATATAGGTAGAGCGTAATAAAAAAGTAAATAATTACGAATAAGTAAAAAGTGGTAAAAAGCTGAAATGGGCGCCAGCAGTCCATTTGAGTCCGTCGGGGGCCATCTGCCCCCCCCCCCCTGACTGTATGGACGCTCCGCCACTGGCCTACATGTTCATATGGTTAGACATGTCTATACAGACAGTTTAGAATTTATACAGCCAGATAGTCTAAAAGGGAAAAAGCAAAATGAGATTTAATAGTTTAGCCTCCATAGCTATACAGTAGGAGTGAACTTTATCATGCTTGTCTGACATGCGTAATGTAGTGAGTGTCATCTGGGTATATTGAGAGATATGACAATATATAGAGCTGCCTAATTGATAGATTTAGGAGTACTAAATTAACTATGAAGCAAAGTTTCAAGAACTGTATAATATTTAGAGGGGTTTATTCATCATCTCAAGCAGAAGACACCTTTTAGTGACAATTACTAAAGTACAGTAGCTAGTTAGGTCTTAGATTACGCTTGTGGACTTTTCATTCAAGTAGTCTGTTAATTTGCACTTCATATGACAACACCAGAACACCTTATCCACTCGTAGACACACCTCATCCACTCTTAGACACGGTTTTACTCGTTTTATTATGTACAGTCACTCTGTATTTGAAGATATTTGATTTGTATCTTGATATTTGTATGTTTACAATTCAAAATTAAGTTTTCTTCCTACCTAAAAATATAAAAGCTGACCTCTCAGCATTTAAAAAGTTATGTACAGTTATAACATGTAGTGCCAGCACAGTACACATACAGTAGGCATGTGCAAGCACAGTACACATAGGCAAACATCGGTCATGCAATGGTAATTTTCACACTTCGCTGTTTGAATGGTAAGGGTTTCTCGTTTGGATGCTTAAAGATCTGACCATGTATCTCTTTAAGTGTTTTGACTAGTTTTGATTGTACCATTAATGTAGGGCAAGGCATCGAGCACAGTATGTGTGGAATCCCAGATGTTAATGGCACACTTGAACTCCCACAATGAGGCATATGTGAGGTATCTCACAGAGACACTGTAGTATAATACTAGGTCTTCACTATACCTTCTTACTCTAGCTGTTATGTCTCTGAGCAAATAGTGATCGTCACAGATAGTAAGTAGTAGGGATATTATTGTACAGGTATATACATACAGATAGTAAGTAGTAGAGTTATTATTGTAAAGGTATAGTATGCACTAATTCACACTGAATGCAAATACCCAGCATGAAGCTGATAGATTCTGCAGGGTTTATATTTGCTCTGCAGCGGGTGTAATCCTTGCCAACTTACTACTTATATAATTGTGGATTTTTAGCTTAAGTACTGGGTACTTCTATTGAGGCCTGTTCACTACACTCATTCCATGGTGGTGGGAAGGAAACACCCTCAGAAATCTAGGAAGGTGAGTACAAACTGTAATCATTGCTTTTTTGATTCCTTGCCGAAGGCTCAAGGAATCTATGCAATGGTGATTGCATGTGTATGTGTGTGTATGTTTTGTATTCTGACCGAGGACTTGAACAAAAGAATTCCAGGTCCTCGGTTGTGATTTCTAAAGAATCACCACGTCCTCGGAAGAAAATTATTGTATGGAGTATTGTTAAGGTTAGGGTACGTGGATTTGAACAATGGAAAATACCATGGGATCCTCGGTCTGAATGTAATACAAACATGGGTGTGTGTGTATGTATGTGACGCCCTCGGCTCGTAAACACAGAATCGCCAGATAGTAACGTCTTGTTATGCCCATCAAGTTTTGCATCCAACCCTGATTTCTTTTTGCGCGTATTTTCTAAGAGCAATTTTCAGGTCTGCTGAGGTTTGCGTCTTCTGTGTTCTACATCTGATATCAAACGAGATTATATATCTTGACATACCTTCTGTACGTACATAAACTTATGTTATAGTATTATAGAAATTTCATGAAAAGCAGGAGCACCAGCTTTTGTTTAACGGGACAAGACATAAATGTAAGCTGCCAGCTCGGCTTTATATCGTACGTCGTTCCTTGGTGAGTTTAATCTGTGTAATTACTGTAATTTCTGCCTAGTTATTTCTAAAGTAAGTTGGCCTGACGTCAGGCCAACTATATATACATTCTCCTACACAGGCTCTCTAGTGGATATAAGCAGTTTGCTAACAGTTTTATTTATTTTTATTTTAATTTAGTTATTTCTTAGTATAACATTGTCACATATAGATGAGTTGCTTCATGACTGACTTATATATTGTAATTGACCTCGAGATCCCGATCCAAAGTTATTTCAACCGTGGTCAGTTGCAATTTTTCCAAGCACAAAAGGATCTAAAGTACATTTGCCTTGAAGGATAATATTTAACTATAAAGGATAATAAGAAAGCCATTTCTAGTGTGAGACATGTCGATGTTGTTAATTGTGATAGTTACTACTTACAAACAATGATATAGAATCTCAGCATCTAATTCCAATCCCCCAAAATGCAACTAGAAATGATACTTTAATGTTTGAAATTGCTGTATAATTAATAGCGCTAAGCAGTGGCGGAGCTTCCATACAGTCAGGGGGGGGGCGGATGCCCCCCCTGACGGACTCAAATGGACTGCTGGCGCCCTATTCAGCTTTTTACTTTTTACTTATTTGCGATTATTGACTTTTATATTGCGCTCTCATCTACCTATTTGACATTTGTCACATTTTGTTGGCGATGAAACCTATTTATTCTTTGAAATCTGCAAATTAGCCAGGCCTGGAAAGGGTCATTTCCGACGATCTAGGGAGTATCAATACTCAAAAAAAATTCTGTACGCTCCGCGCCAACCTGTGGTGGCGCTCCGCTTAGATAGTGTCGAAAGCGCCCCTACAGACCATTCTCGCCCCCCTGACCAATGCCCCTAGCTCCGCCACTGGCGCTAAGGGATAATATGACAGGTCTGATGAATATGAATTACTGTACTTACATTCAGTAGGGTACAGTCTGGTATGTAACTACCGTACAAACTTAATTACTCAGACCTTGTATTGTGACAACGAAATGTCCATTTGCCAGCACCTTTCAATCAGACAGTGTGTACAGTATTATAATCCCTTAAAGTCTCAATGTGTGTTTGCCAAATTTTAAACTTCGACCTTTCCAGCTTACTGCCCTTGAAAGCTCAGTGAAAATAACACCGCTCTGTGCAATTTTCATATGAATTATCATGATTTTTATTGAGTTATCTGTCGTTAAACGTTTTGAGCTGAATAAACTTTGCCAGATTTTTTAACAAGTTTGTAGATTCTACAAACTTCAATCAAAATTTGCAAAACAGATCATGCACCAATCAAATCTCTCTGTTTTGTTTACGACCGTTAGACTAATACTTTCACTGGCTAGCCTGTGTTACAGTAGGTCCATTCTCTTGAATAGTATCTTTCTTTTGGTATTACCGATGTAGCTTGTGAAATTGTGTCATTTCCTTCCATTGCAAGGAATAAACAGGTGTTTTCTGACGTTTCCTCCGTGGAATTGGGTACAAAAAGGGGACGATACGAGTATATATAGGTTACATACGTGTAATGAACATGCTGATATGGCCGGTCGCAGTGATTTTTATGATAAATCGTTCACGCCATAAGGGCAACAGAAAATATATTTCTTTCTTTCGATTGCGACAACTTTTCTCCATTAAACCGTGTCAGACTGCATTTAGAATAAGAAACATTGAATCTTTCTCAGAAGTTTGTTTTCCAAAATTCATCAGCAAACACATAATGAGACTTTAAGCTATATACTGTTTGACTTTAAGATACATTAACACCACATTTCATAACCTGTGTTCAGAATACCAAATCTGATAAGAACAACACAAAGAAGGAGAAAGACTGATTGTTTTACAGATAAATCAGACTCCAACATCAAATATTGCAGCGGTCACAGTTGTGCAATTAAGTCTGTTTCCATTGATTCACCTTTGACCTTTTGTACAGTAGAAATCCAATCATCCATACTGCTGTTGATATCTGTACAGAAGAGGAGCTTCTAATTATTTGCCATCTGCTCCTGGGCAATTGCAGCTTCTTCTTCCATTTCGAAAATGCTCCAAGCGCATCAGTAACAAACTTGTTCCTGATCACCAAGCAAGCTTCCAATCAATAACTCTACATCAACTACAGATTCTCGCTAACATGCTAAAATTGCATAAACGCACCTCAGCAGAAAAAATTGTAT
>KN895710.1:3977-14944 GCA_000934455.1 Apostichopus parvimensis
GGCTTACCAAAAGAGTCGACGGTGTCCCTCTTCTTGACCGTTCCTTTACCCGTCTCACAGCTGATGTGATAAAACTTGAAGAGGAGATGGTGCTTTTCGTGAAGGTGTGTTGGTAGAGCCAACTTGATCTGTGAAATTGAGAAACAAACCATGAAGGATAAAGGTAGGAAAATAGACCATTCAATGGCAAAGGTGACTCTCCACACATTGCCCCGCCCAGCACTAAAAATTAACGCCCAGCACTGTCTTAACAATCGTGAATCCCGCCCAGCACTATTTTCATCTAAAATCCCGACATTCCTAACAATATATTCAACATAAATTGGGCCTAGCCTATGCCAAATCATACAGACTAATAATGCATCAGTTACGCATGCGAGAAACATGACTTACGGCTCTCAATCGGTCCCTTGTAAAATCTCTTTGAAACAAACTAATAACTTTAACCAGGTACGTAATATATTTCACTAAAAGAAATTTTAAAAATGTAAATTGTAAGCAAAACAAGCAATTGTGTATGTGCTTAAAAAGCCATTTGGCATCTGAGCACCTTCAAAAGTCGAAAATTCTCAAAGGGGAGGGGACACCTACTCCCCCTTAGACCCTCCCCCAGGACAGCGATCAGTATACCCGGCACTCAGGAAATCCTGGGCACATCCCTGTGAGATCTCTCTGTACAACTCACCTCTTCATAGAAATCTGGCGTCTGTTGATGATGGAGAACGCTGGCGCTGGCCTGCGATTCAAAGACGTTCCCGCCAGGTCGCCCGTAGATGCACCTTAACGAATGAGCATCTTCGTCATCTGAATCTCGAAACTCGACCACGACGGCGATGTTTCTCGCCTGGTGGATGAATCATTTGAGAGACGAAATTATTTAGCGTTACCGACTGATTGCATTGTATCTCCATGTTCACTAGACCCATCTCAGCAAGCTTTTTCCACTTTAATAAACTTAATAACATAAAGACAACAGACAGATGTTACATTACTATTCACTGAGACTCATAGAGTCTGCAAAAAAAAAAAAAATGCCCCAACTTAACTTTATATTCTCAGTTTGCCCAACAATTAAACCTGAAATTAAATACACTATTTAGTATGTTAACTTGCATGAAAAGAGTAGAAAGTTGTCTTTTTCATTTAGAAATTATACTTGAAGTTTTGGTCTTGTAGTTGCTACAAATCTACAATGCAAAGATAAAGTATCTGCTTCTTAAAGCTGCCAGAATCAAACAACAAATGATGACATTATGGAACAGTTTTCCAGCGAAAAAGTAAAACCATATTGTATAATAAATTAACGGGGAAAAAAAATCATATACATTGGATTTATGTGTTGGTAAACTCAACAGGAGCTAGCAAATGGATTGATTTTCTTAGATCCAGGGGTTTACCCGTTCGTTTTTGAATATCAGAGATCTCGGTCAAAATGATAACAGTTACAACCCAAAGAACCAAACCAATGACTTTCCATTTCTGAGTTATTTCAAATGGATTCAATTTTTTTTTTCTTTTTCTACGGAGGGATTAAAATATTTCTGAACGTTTCTCGACATTCACCTTTGCATAAGACTTCTGGCTGTCGTATTTCAGAGACAGAGGGTAGACGAAGAGATTGTTGACGTAGGTGGTATGCGGTGACATGAACTTGCCGACATCGGGAAGAAACTCCTCCACCTCCCTCACAGGTAGATCCTGAGGCTTCTCGGGCCAGGGCATCAGGGGTGCTAACGACGGGGTCAAGGTATCTACAGAAGATAAGAAATTAGGTGAAATTTGAAGTTTAATATGCAGAACCACAAAAGACACTGAGAAAATATCACAAAAACATGGTTTGGTGGTCTTAAGCAGAGAAAGACATGACATAATGGAGAGCATGAGAATACTAGAATGAACCATGTCCCCCCCCCCTTCCTCCACCAAAAGTTGCCAAAAATGTTAATTTTATTTCAGTAAAGAAGCAACAGCTTAAAGAACCCGGTCGAGTTCATAACGACTCGAACGCAGATCCTCACCGGATTGAATCACTCCGATATAATATAGTTCACAGACAATAGTGGGTGGAAGTTGGGGATGGGTGGGGGGGGGACAAAATTATTTTAGAGGGGAGCATAAGGGGTAGATTATTTGAAAAGAGGATGACACTGTCAATACCCCCCCCCCCAAAAAAAAACACCACTTACTGGAAGGTAATTTATGATATGGTTCAATCTTGATTTGAACCTGAGCTGGAATTTCGGCCAGTTTGGTTAATTTCTCTGGACTTCTCTTCAAGTCTTGCAGCATTTTCAGCATGTCCTCGTCAGACAGTTTCGAGCCTTCTTGACGGTAGAGTGGAGAGAATTTGGCTTCTAGGTTATAGTCCCCGGATTCCTTGAAGATAGGTCTGTGAACAAAAAAGATAGAAAGATGTATATCATGCTCGTGTTGGTTCTACTTCTATCGGTTGACAACAAAAAACTGCAAGAGCCAGCCGGTATAGTAAACATAATTAGATAAAAGAATTCAATTTTAGTGCCTCTTGAATTTTTTAATGTTGTTTTCTCTTGTAAAATCTCGTAAACGGAATGAATTTGATTCGAAAGCAAGACCTGGCGACTAGTCTGACCGGAAAGATTCATAATTATTCTGGTCTTTTCACTTCTCACCGGTCACCATGACGGCCACACGATGACCTATACTTCAGGTAGGTGGCGTTACATCTTATACGTATCGCACCAATATTGTTCCATATAAACACTATAGAAAGATTTGCCCGCCTGCCCAAAGGTAGCAAAAATGAACTGGATTTTAGATTCATCGCAATTTCAAGTCCAGACTTTTATATGCAAATTAGATAAGGCTTGTCACATGTGCCACAGGCAGCAGCGGCTAAGTGTTGAACACGAGAAGAGCTCTGCTTATCGGTATGAAAGCCATCATTTCGTATTGCAAGTTTTAACCTCTTCCTCTGACTCACCTGGCAGTCCAAGCGAAAGGCATTCTGTATTGGGTCGGTCTGCTGCAGAATATACTGGCTTGTCGATTCACCTTCTGACACGTCTGAAAAATCAGTAAAGTCACGGCTTTACAATCAAACGTAAACTTTAGCCTTTTACCCATTATTCCCTTATCTCCGATTGCAGTCGAATATCAACTACTTATCTATACAGCATTACATGACATTCATTCCCTGTAACCTCCCCCCCCCCACTCACGTCCACCCCGCACTTCAAAATTGTCACGGCTCTCCATTTATTACAGAAAATACATGCATCACAATCATCTGGTCTGATGGAAACTTACAATGTAGCACAGGAGCTCCTCTCCCCCTCACCCCCTCCCCGCCCCACTATAAACCAGCATCCTAAAAATTATTTATAGACAATCAACATTACCTAACTCAAACCCCCTCCCCCCAACCCCCATGTGAACCTTCAACCACATCATCAAATAATATCCAAACCTTAATCACATAGCCTAGTCTGATTGAGGATGCAACACAGAACAGTATGGTGTCTCTGCCACATCCACTACCTTCCAAATCATTTATGTAGCGATATTTCTCACTACTAAATATCTTAGTGTGCTATTACAGAAATGCATGAAGTACCGTTTTCTCTCCCAGCTCTCAGCCCTTTGAATATTTATGAGGCATACCCTCACAGAATCAAACTTCCCTTTTACAGTAAGTCCTGGTTATGTATGGCTCGGCCCAGTACCTTGCTCCTCCCACACCCCCCATCCCTCTACCCATACTGATACAGACTCGCCCTACCTTGCCCCTTCCGACCCCCTTGCTCACCTACCCCTCTACACATACTGATACAGACTCGCCCCTACCTTTACTGTATCTCCTGGTTTAATGTACGGCTCCGCACAGTACCTTGCCCCTCCCACACACCCCACCCCCATCCCTCTACCCATACTGACACAGACTCGCCCTACTTTGACTGTATCTCCTGGTTTAATGCATGGCTCGGCCAAGTACCTTGCTCCTTCCACACCCCCCACCCCCATCCCTCTACCCATACTAATACAGACTCACCCCTACCTTTACTCAATCTCCTGGTTTAATGTATGGCTCGGCCCAGTACCTTGCCCCTCCCACACACCCCACCCCCATCCCTCTACCCATACTGATACAGAATCGCCCCTACCTTTGCTGTATCGCCTATTTCAATGTACAGCTCCGCACAGTACCTTGCCCCTCCCACACACCCAACCCCCCATCCCTCTACCCATACTGATACCAACTCGCCCCTACCTTTGCTGTATCTCCTGGTTTAATATACGGCTCGGCACAGCTCTGAATATTACCCTGTAGTATCTTCTCGACTCTCATAACGATGTATATTTCGGGATTGGTTTTCCTCACGGAGAATATACCCTGAAAGGCGTTACAAATGATACACAGTTACATCATATGGACCACAATGTGTCATATTTTTTCACATTTGCACCAAGTAATAACCATATTTCTCATTTCTATCTTCATCACAATTTCAATCAATCTAAATCAATAGCAAGTAGTAACTACAATTTTTTCCAAATCATTGTCACAAAAGCGATTTCTCTGCAAAATGTTACAAAAGTACAATACAAGAACCAAGTAAACACCCTCTAACATCCTTCCCCCACCCTCTATCATTCTTGCCCCACCCTCTCCCAAAATAATTCCCCTCTACGATCCAATATACTTACCATCTCATCTCCAACATCAATCCTTTCCGCTGTCCAAAATCCTTTCACTACCCCATTCTATCATCCTTCCTGTCCTCTCTCAAATATTCCCCCTCCCCTTGCCTCCCCTCCAACACTCTTCCTACCCCCCCCCATCAACATCCTTCTCAACCCCATTCCAAAATCATTCTGATCTGTAATTCAACAACGTTCTCCTCCTACCTCCATAATGTATCCCCCCTGCTTCCCTGCCCAACATTCGGAGAAAAGCACATATTATAAATCCGAACCACTTCAAGTATAGACAGGTTCAGAAAGAAGAATCCGCACGGCTGCTAGACCTACTCTTCCTCTCATACACTGTTGAAACACGAGAAACTTTTTTTTTCCTTTCTAGATGACTTACTTTAAAGGGATATTTAAGCCACTCCTCGTCAACTCCTTTTAGGTTTGGTATCGTAGTTGGAGTGATTACTCTCTGCGAGTCGGGTGTCGGCGAAGACGAACCGTTCATCGCGCCTTGATAGAAATCTAACATCTTTCTCATGTGCGCATTGTTGACGTCGACGTGGAAATCTTCCGATATCTTTCGGTAGTTCTGAGCGTCGAAGAGTGCCAGAGATGTAAAGAATGGCTCGATCTAAAACATAGATGGTACGAAAAAAAACAAACCACGTTATGACTACGGATGCCAGGCCTCTATTTTAAAGACTTTCATCAAACAGAATGCACGGATATCCGTCGTGGGGGGGGGGGAACAAAATGATTTCATGCTACAACTGCAGATCATCACAACATATAGTCTTTTAGAAACTACACTTTTTCAGAATTTGTAATCCACAGTCAGCAAAAGATATCAGGGATATGTCCATGGCACAGAATGATAAATATATTTCTCATCTCAGGATTCATACAAGACATATACCGTGACAGATGAAGCATTCTTGTGTGTGTGCTGATGCATTTTGCTGCTTAGCGTCCATTAAACAATTAATTTTATGATGATTAAGAAAATAGACTAGATAACTGAATACATTTATATAGCTTTTGGTACAAAAACTTCCACTGACAAACCATCTTTCATTAACGCTTGCATTATTTATATTTTGGTAGATGTCGGCAGACAGCCTACGGCTATTAATTATCTCATCGTTTAATTTCACAAAATATTTCATGAGACACTGGTAAACCTCCTACGCTCAGTCGACTTCCCCTTTTGAAATTGAAACATATCTCGTCATGCAAGAGCAAGAGAAGGAGAGAAATGAGAAATCACTTTACTGTTTACCTCTAACTTTCTTGTTTACTTTATTTTCTTGGACACGAGCGTCATTAAACATTTTTTTAACATTTTTCTCCCGCCCATGAAACATACTTTAATTGAGTCTAATAAATAACCTGCATTTATTGCCTCTTAAAGAGAAGTCTGAATCTGTATGGGTCTTACATTGTGTGTCGTACTATTATCTGCTGGGAATTCTATGATGCTGCCTTCGTTGCTCAATACCGCGCAGAGTTTAAATTTCAGTCCTTCCAGTTCCAACATGAAACGTTTCTTAAATTCTTCCTCGTAAGGTTTCGGCTCGTGTGTGCTGCTGACCTTTTCCGAAATCTGAATAAGACGAGGAGAGACCGAGAAAAAATGTATAAAATATTGTTCATACAGTCATGCATATTCATGAGATAGAATATGAAAGTTTGAATCATGAATTTGATTTGATTTGATTTATTTGATTTTCCACAGATAATAAATATATACATGTGGAGGGAAGTCCTCTAAAAAGCCAATTTAGGCTTAACAAGGTAAAGGGCTCCCAAAAAAGAAAGGGGAAAAAAATGCATATATACATAAATGAAAATATAATTAATTTCTTAATAAGGAATAATTAATAACATTCAAATATAAACGATGTATCAATACTGAGAAATTACTTCTTTTTTAATTTTTTCAGAATTCATCAGAAGCCGTTCAGAAGTTGAGATCGCAGCTGTTTGCAGGATCACAAAGTACTTCCTTTCAATGAATCTTTCTTCAATTAGTTTTATTGTTTTTTCATCTTTGAGAGTTATCCAAGTTTTAGACTGCCTTATACTTTTCCAAACTGCCCCCACCCCCCCACACACTTCCCCCTCACATGTACTTATCAATATACTTACCATCATTCTGGGATAAAGGCTAAACACCTTCTGCCTGTTCTTTGTCCTATGCTGGGCATTAGTTCTTTCGCTCTCCTTGGAGTATCGTTGAAGGTGTTTGGTGTTCTCGTATTTTAACTTGTGTGATTTTTCATTCTGCGTGGGAGAGACATCGTCGGCGTAATCTAGAGAGGTAACAAAAACCAATTAGACGGTAGAAGTGGACGAGATAATTGTTATCCTGATCATCAAATCAGCTTTCATCTCCATTTTGCTTCCCAAAGAGGCAATGAAAATCAATAAGAAAATTTGGAAATGGTTCAGAACAGGACAGATATCATAAGAATACTCAGACATGTACTCAATCGGGCTCTATTTGGGGAATATTTTCCAATCTTTCCATTTTTTCAATGACACCAAAAAAAAATTTTGTGTGGAATTCCCCAAAATCCTACCCCCTTTAAGTTTTCCTGAAAGACAACCAGTTTATTTAAAATGAATGGCCCTCATTGTTTGGATCTTTCGTTACGGATCTATTCTGTAATCAGCCAACTCTACTGTGAAAGAACACACGTAAGGGAGGGAGAAAAATAGGTCGGCTCGTCCAAAAGTACAAACATTTGTTGAACAAACAGGTGTCTCTGCTCACCGTGGTCTAAATCGTCGAAGGACGTTACACTCTGCTTGTCACTGTTGGAGTCCATCTTCTGCTGTTCGATCACCCTCTGGAATATGTCGAACCACTCGTTCATGTCTTCCTCCGTTTCCGCGGCGATGACATGGACGGTACCGTCCTGCATCAACATTTCCATACCAAACTTCTTAGATTTTTGGCTCTGGGGAAAAGTGACAATGTTGACATTTTTAAAAACTCACAGAATATCATAAACCAAATATACACAAGAGCCCCCGTTAAAATGGTGACATGATTGTCAATCACTTTCAAATGGGCCTGATAGGTCATATTATTTCATTCTTTCTAAGATCCGTCCAGTCCTTTGCCCCGTGTTCCGACTGAACATTCAAGTTGGAACCTGAGGCTTTACAAAACCATGACATGTCTGATCCCAGTACCTGATCCCGTGTAATACTCAGGCTCTGATCCCCTAGGGAAGTCTCTGAACATCTCCAAGTATTCTGATCCCAGTACCTGATCCCAGTACCTGATTCCAGTACCTGATCCCCTGTGATACTCAGGCTCTGATCCCTTAGGGAAGTCTCTGAACATCTCCAAGTATTCTAATCCCAGTACCCGATCCCAGTACCTGATCCCATGTAATACTTAGGCTCTGATCCCCTAGGGAAGTCTCTAACATTTCCAAGTATTCAGATTTGAGTCGAGGTCCTCCAGATCTATAAATCCGACCTTCCCCCTTAAGGTGGGGGAGGTGGGAAGGGGAGAGTGGGGCAGGGCTTCTAAAGGATCTTAAAGGAGAGGGGCTTTAGCTCCTTGATATGATAACATTCGTACAGACAATGTGACCTCAAGCGAGGGAATCTAATCTGGATTGGAAACCCTGCGTTTTTTCTCTAGTGAGGTAGGTCATAATAGAACCCTTTGGCCAAATAGAGCCAATGTCGTCATTTAACCATGGATATCTAGACCTCTGTTAGCCTGATACAAATTAAAAAGGAAATTGAAAATGGCAAAAGAAGGAAGTGTTCTAGTTGGAAAATTCAAAAGCAGGAGATTTACATCGATAGACTATGGCATGTTTGACCTGACGAACAATAATCATTATTCTCATTATTTATTTGCCCAAACAATTTATAATTCAGGGACAGTTTACTTAACTGAATTATCTCCCAGACAGATCGACGATAAAATAGAGAGATCTCAATGTCCGGGAGGGTGGGGGGTGGGGGGGTGAATAGATTAAAAAAGGGAGGATTAAAATGAGGGTGGACAGTCTTTAGCTTGTCACACATAGGATGATCTGATTAGTACACAATACAGGTTACTTTTGATGACTCCTGCAATGGGGCACAGGTCTAATTAATATGCAAATATTCGATCACTAAATTAACGAAAGAATGATACAGCCGATGGAATACCTTGGTGACCTCCTGTAGTGAGTCCAGGTTCAGCGTTCCTTTCGATATGTTAGTTTTTTCATCTTTATAGTATTCCAGTAAGAAAGATTTATCAGGTAGTTGCTTTAAGTAGAACCATCTCCTCTTGAAATTCTAAAATCAAAAAAATAAATTTTTTCTCTTCGGTCAGTTTCATCCGAGAACCCCTCCGTGTGAAACCTAGCTCTGTGATATGCAAACAATTACGACTACGTATCCCAGCATGTGATAAACCAATGACTTATAATCCATAAATTGCTTATTTACATTGATATTAATTACAGGAAACTCCAATGATTTATGATAATCTTAGTGGAATCTTCTTGTTCATGTTATCTATGCCTCATGGATACAAAACTCATGTTGACATTTAACTCAAATATTATAATTATCCTTAAACTGCTGACACTTATTGGAAAATCTTCTACACTGTGAGATGAAAACTCCTTTACAGTATCAGAAATGTTGGATCATAAAAATTCATAAATTGTCTCAACTCATAACATCTTGTGACCGAAACAATGGTACAAATATGATGTGATGGGCTCGGAAACAATTCTAGTGCAACTGCAGCTTATTGTCAAAACTTGTGACAACAAGGCCTAAGGTTATAATATTAGAGTGCAGACATATGATAGCCTATAGCACCAACTTCGCTATCTCTAAACAGGAGAAAGTAACCTTACAAGTAGTTGCAGTAGAACAATATAGTTTGTGTTTATTGAGCACTGCAGATACAATACTGGTTGCAGACAATGGTTAAGGGACTATTTTGGTTCTTTTGAGAAGAAGTTGTGTGTTTTTTTTTAAACAAATAAAAATATTCATTCAGTAATGTGTTTTGTTATGTTTTGATTCCCTTGCTGAAACAACATATGAAAGGTTCAAATAATACTTGAGTTTTCTTAAAACATTTTTTGTTAAAATTAAAAATGCAGATTTTAGCTAATGAATTCCATTACAACAGGATTTTAGTATCCACTTAAAAATCAGAGATTTATCAAGATAATCACTACATGCTACTAGAATTACTGTCTCAAATTAACAAACTTGAAGAGATTCTGACCCTGGCACACTTTCATAAAATGGGCCATTTAGATGTTATATCTTACAATATATTTTTGTTACAGTTAAGCACGGAAAAGGGAGATGTGCTGCATCAGCAGTTAGGCTTCCTCAAAGGGCAACTATTTTACAGTACAAGCAAGATAAACTCATCACCTGGCTGTATGTAATAGTACAGACCCTCTAAAAATAACATTGGCGAAACAGTTCAACCTGCCAGAGAATGTAGATAACAATAAACACACAGGACAGTCTTGAGCTGGTTGTATTCCAGAATTATGACAACAATTCCTGGCTGGTTTCTAACCTAGTTCACTCTAAGCGATGTTCACCGCAAATTAAGACTTCAGGAACGAGAATGACTGCACAGCAGCTGCCATTCCACTCCAACATTTAAAAGATCGGACACACGTTCCATCGAAAATGTTTCATGTGTGATGTCACTTTGTTTAAAATAAATCACAGAAGGAGAGACTGTTCCGGTTGACGGTTTTCGTCGTCGGTATGAGTTATTATAAGTGGCATGAAAGCTGCTACGCTAACCAAAGCCGATAGGAATTTACAAAAGTCGCTCCGATTACAACAACACTGGGCTATGCCAGCAAGGTTCGACCTTTAAAAATGTCACCCTTAATGCATCCTCGCAGTTCCGCGCCACGACTTTTAGCGAGTGATATATATGAAAGGAGACCGAAGTTTGCATATCTGAGGGAAGATCAAATTTGATTAATGACTGAAGGGAGTTTGTTGGAGTAGCAGGTAAGGTGCAAGTGGGGGTGAGGTAAAATACAATCTCATAACTGGACTAAAATTTTTTCAAAAAAATCCCAAAAGAAATGGGTTTCATCAGAGGTTCCCTAACTGGGGTGCATGAACCCCCAGTGCGTGAGTCCATCCCAGGGGGTTTAAGAGACATTTCTGAAAGTTAAAACAAGAGTACATTTTGTTGAATTAAAATCTGGTATAACATATAATTTAGTAATGTACAAAAGTCGTACCTATCGACAAACTCTTTTCGCGTTCCATAC
>KN895723.1:14988-38996 GCA_000934455.1 Apostichopus parvimensis
TCTTTGCTATGACCAGCCTGAGATTTAAGACGAGAAAATTGTGTAACTCTATTTCCCAAATTATTGAACAAAAAATATTAGTGAATCGCACTGATGAGTGTGTTTTTTTTTTTACAACATTTTTTTTTACAACATTCCCAGTGGGGGGGGCCAGTGGGGGGGCCAGCCGATTTCATGGGGGGCCTCGGCCCCCCCTGGCCCCCCCGTAGCGACGCCACTGCCTCTTTATTGAGACGATTCTCTCTGGATTATTGTAATGTTCAGTTGTATGAATAAAGACACAAAAACATGAAGTAAATTATTCTACATCTATTTTCTCCAACTACTGCTACTCCTTCTCAGGTATATATCCGACTCCCAGATTCATACGATTACTCTTAAAACAGACGATAAATAAACAAAGAATACCATTGTTCTAGTCCCTCCTACTGAGTGATATACCACGGCAGTGTGCTTACATAACCAGTCAGTGTACCATAACTTATTAGTTACTGCAGATTAGATCACTACCATTATCCTAAAAGATTTATCATCATTTTGTGGAAGACATGACTAATACATACCTGTAGCTGTGTGTGTCTGATACACAGTGAACATTCTGTACATTCCTAGTTTCTCGTTGAATACTTTTTCCTTCTGAAGTGGAAAGACCACCTTTGTCAGAGACATTGACATCTTACGCCATTCTGAAATTAACCCTGATGGAATGAAAAAACACAATGGCCAACATTCTGGGGAGAAGATTTCATTTCATACTGAATATTTCTTACAGTAATTTATGCATTCTCATTTGAGGTAAACCCTGATTCAGAAAAAACGAGAAAAAAAAAAAATTATAATATATTATTATATATAATTATTAATATATTATAATATTACATTATAATATTAATAAGCAATGTGAAATATTATGTCAGACAAGTTCCTGCAGGGTTGCAACATTATTCAATCTTTCACAAACTCTTTCCTGTAAAATGGAACTTAATCCAAGCACAATAAAACTATTTGCGACCAGCTGAGCTACACCTGCTTGCCTTGATCCCACCTCTCCCCCACACCTCCCCCTTCCCAGGGAAAGTAAATGGTTTCCTTCAACTGATCCCCAATGATCATTCCCTCACATTCTACTTCTGCTGTTTAGTTAAAAATCAAAATAAAATAAAACTGTTAGCAAACTGCTTATCCACTAGAGAGCCTGTGTAGGAGATTGTGTAAAAGTAAGTTGGCCTGACGTTTCGATCCTAGCAGGATCTTCTTCAGAGGCTGAATGACAAGTAACAGTAACAGAAGGGACAAAAACACGCACAGAATACAGACAGGTTAATGAGCATGGTGAACACAAAGAGACAGAGGTAAGGGGATTAGTAGACAAGGGATGGAGAGAAGAAAAAAGGAAAAAATCTTCACAGCTTACAAAACCAGACTGGTTGCTTACAAGCAAAATAGTTATTATAAACATTCTATGGTTACCTGGCAGTGGATGAAGATGTCTGATTTTCTCCAAGGAGTCTTTTGAAGTACTAAACTGCTTTGGTAATCTTCCCCTTCCTCTACCCCCAAGAGTTTTTCTGGGTGGCATAGTTACCCTGCCTTGGTTGCAGCCAACCACATCTCCATTTGGGGGAAGCTTCAATTCCATAAAAAGGACCTAAATATATAACAAGAAACAAACTAAAAAACATGTTGCTTAATGACTTAAAGCTTTTTTTAAGAACACAAAATGAAAGTGAAAAATCATTCAATTCATGAATAAGTTATGAAGTCACACATCTATTTTCATCAGCTGTTACAACTAGTAATATTTATTAGTTAATTACTAAAAGTTTTAGTGCTGGAAATATTTTCAGATGGACTAGGAAAAAGACAAGTCGGCTTTTCTTTTTGGAGAGCTGGGGCAGGGGTTGGAAAGCACTTTTCTTCATAGATTTCTATTCCCAATGTATGTAACAAAAAATTGAAGCAGATTTGAAATACTTCACTAAAATCAACCTTGTCAACAAAGATCATCTTCTAAAAACAATCGAAACGATTTTCCAGTAAGTGGGAATGTGTTCACCTGAGCTATATCCTCTGGGGATGTGAGAGAAAAGCTGCGACCAGCTAGGAGATAAGCTTGTTCTTCCAAAGCAGATAACTTGGATTGCATAAAGACCTTCTGTGTTTCGCATTCATCGGGATTAAAGCCAAAGCCATTGAGTTCAACGTGAGTCAAGGTCATGATGGAGGGCATTTCGATCTGTGAGCAAAGAAAACAGGAAAAGATGGGTCATAAGATATCCGCATCAGGAAAACAGGAAAAGATGGGTCATGATATCCGAACGAGGAAAACAAAAGATGTGTCATAAGATATCGGCAATAGAAAAACAGGACGAGATGGGTCATAAGATATCCACATGAGGAAAACAGGACTAGATGGGTCATAAGATATCTGCATCAGGAATACAGGAAAAGATGGGTCATAAGATATCCACATGAGGATAACAGAGGACTACATGGGTCATAAGATATCCACATGAGGAAAACAGGAATAGATGGGTCATGAGATATCCACATGAGGAGTGTTGTCAAATGATTTAATTCTGGATCCCAAATCCGCTTGAGAAAACATGTTATGTATGTATTTTTTTTGAATCCTCCTGCAAGGAGGGTCTCGCGAAGAAGCCATCATTGGCTTATCAAAGCCGCAAGCTGACTGAAGTCAGTCTCTTAGATTCATATTTAACGTCCATGATTATGAATTTTCAACAACTCTGTAATTGGACAACATACATTAATCTTCGAGTGACTCGAACTCGGGACCATATGAATGATGCTTGTTGTGAGAGAAATGTATAAAATGAGCCTTCTTGGGTAGCATTAGTAGAATACCAATGTTCAACTGCTGCATCGCACGCAGGTATGCTAGTGCGATACACTTAAACTGAATGAAACACAAAGTCTATGGATTGATATTTGATACTCAGAAAATCAAAAGAATGCATCTTAAGCATCCTGGCGCATGAAATGATGTATCACCCCTTCTGTCACAATGCCTAAAGCAAACTATTTAACTTTCATGATTTATTACAAGGTCGATTATTTCATTACAGAGTAACTTTGCAGACCATGGTTACATTTATAAAAGATTTCTTACAGACTCATAGTTTATGTCACTCTTGCACTTCTTAAGGGCAAAGTGTGTACATTGAAAGACAGACTGTAAGAAAAATTCAGATCCATGGAATGGCAGAATGACTGAAGTAGTGCTCCACCATCAATAGCCACATGCACCTTACTGCAACAATTGAAAAGTGTGTCACTAAAGACTTTTCCAAACAAAGTCAGGTGCCATGTTTGTCCCACCAAAACATAAACCAACAATTTGAAGGAAACCTTTCCTATTTGGGTAAGCTATGACAGCAAACGATTAATGACAAAATTCCTTACCTTCCTGAAGGCATCCAGTAAATGATTATCCGATAGTCCTTTCTTTAGCGATTCCATTAAATCTAACAACAACACAGATTCCACGCAGGCTCTGAGCCTTGCTGATCCAGGATTTTGTGGTGATATACCCAGACTGCTTAACCCAATACCGCCTCCAATATCTGCAAAACATTAAAACATATGTATATTCAAAAATTAACATTGCTAGTTGCATTTTTATTACCAACATCCAGCTCTGAAAGGTTCCCTCTCGAGCAATGTTTATTAAGAACTCTCAGAAAGTTTCGTTCCCGTCCAGAAAGGTGCAACAAGCTGGCAATTAGCCTAAATGGTTGATGACATTAAATAAACTTTAGTTCTGATTCTCATTTGCAAAAAAGTCTGTATATATCTTCCTTGGAAGTGGAGGTAGCCTAGCTTTAGGCTAAAGTATTTGTGGTCTCTTTCGAAAAGTTTACAAAACCTCTCAGGATTTTTTGCTGTGACATAGTATCCAACTTAATTCTGTTATGGCATGAAATAGTTTATCTCATATTTCCTGTTGTAAAGTACTATACAAAATGATCAAATGGTTATGCAACTTCAATGATGTGTAGCAGTTTCTGTACATGGAATACCACAGCACTATAGAAGTGACAAAAGTGAGAGCCTGCTTCACAAAGCTTGAACACTGAATTATATCCTGTATAGTAGCTAGAAAAGCTTGAAAATCTGAATCGTGACCAAAATTAAAAGGTGACTCACTGTCCAGTATTCCTGCCTGAGTCGGAAGATACTGACTAATCATTCCGTGAAGGTTCTTCTCTTTCGCCGAAGGATCAAGAAGCCAGTGAGCCACTTTCGGGTCCTCAATGATTCCGGAGAAAACACAACCGAATACCTGCACCAAGATCTTTAACTGAAAACGAAATAAAAAAACAGGAAAGAAAAATTAATGTTCGTTCTCTATTTTAGGGGATTTTCTGCCCGTAAAGCCCCCCGTTAAATCTAACTTCAATACAGATTCCATGAAAGCTCTGAGTCTTGCCGATCCTGGATATTGTGGTGATATGTTAAGACTGCTTAACCCAATTGTGCTCACCCCTTACAGAGAGAAATTTTTATTTGACCTGGTTTTGTCATTCTTGAACTGAATACTTAGCGTATCAACTAGGTCTGACCATTACATAACCATCTCAATTCTCACAAAGATCATGGAATTATCTCTGATTGAAAATTGGTCTTTAAAGTTCAGTTTTGATACAAATTTTACTTTTGTCAGATAATTTTGTAAATGGAGTGTTAGCTCAGTGGTTATGGAGTGTTAGCTCAGTGGTTAACGCCGGTGCCTTCCAAATCATAAGGTCCCCGGTTCGAGTCACTCCAAGATTAATGTATGTTGTCCAGTTACAGAGTTGTTGACAATTGACAATTCATAATCATGGACGTTAAATATGAATGTAAGAGACTGACTTTGGTCAGCTTGTGGCTTTGATAAGCCAATGAGGCTTCTTTGCTAGTTCCTGCTTGCAGGAGGATCTAAAATACATACATACATACATACATACATACATAAATGACATACAGACCAACATCATAGCTATAATTCTATGACAGTGGAGGAGGAGGAGGAAGAGGAGGAGGAGAAGAGGAATCCTTGGGAGATTCAGGACACCTTACTACCCCATGCGACTACATCTTTGACTTGCCATTAAATCAGACAATCACAGTGATATACAATAAGACTCTCACCTGTTCCTTGACGTCAAATGCTACTCTATGAATCGTTGACCTCTGTGACCCTTTACTGATGGTAGAGAGCTCAAGGGTGGAGGTAACTTCTTGGATTCTCTTGTACACAGAGATGGATTCATCGTTGGGCGGTGCGGACAGACTAGCATCAAGATCGACTAATATTTAGGAAAAATTACATTAGTTTCCATTATTCTGATTACAAATTTATGTATAAGATAATAGCCCATGAAAAGTTCAAAGTCACTTATGACGAAAGTTTTGCAAGGACCAAATTAAATGTACGACCACTTTCAGTGCACAGAGTGACACAAACAATTAAAAAATTGTGATCACAGCCATGGACTCCCTTCATCGAAATGAGCAAAAGGCATAAACACATACAATTACAGAAAACGTGGGAATTAAATTCATGCAACATCTAGGTGTCAATTGACCACAGGTTTTAAAACCTTGTCTAAAATAAAATATTATATAACTTTATTTGACAAGATTTCTTCAAGCAGTTAACATTTTATGAGAGCAATGATATCTTATGTAATATATTTATTTTCACTGTCCTTGTAATATAAGTGCCTTTTTGTTTGCCAATTGACAGGAGAAGATTTAAAAGTGCCCAACAAATTTATTCAACAAATTTATTACAAACCTTTCACATTTTTTTCTTGAAATGAGATATAGTAGGCATCTTTTGCTCCCCAGGATATTGCCATACCTGTAACCAGTAACTTCTTCCAGCCCAGGGGAAGGCCATCTACCTCTGGCCCTAACGTCTTCCCTGCGAGGAAATTTCAAATGTTTTTACCTGGTAAAGACATACTCATAAAAACAACACAGTAACACTATTCCTTTCATTAAGATGGCACACGTAGGTAACTTTTAGAAGTGATATATACTTCTTTATTAGTTACTATTAAATATTTTAATTTTGAGGCAACATTTTACAAATTTCATTCATGCTTCCCTCCCAATTATCTCCGAAATGTTATGCTTATTTTTACAATATTGCTGATGTAGTGCGACTTTATTGAATTATGCTTCGCCCGCCTGACAACGAGGATGAAGGGGGGGAGGGGGGGTGGGAGTCAGTCACCAACAGCTCCAGGGTCAATTAGGGGGCTTGGAGAAATATGGGATACATAATAAATCTAATCTGATCTGCATAATATACTATAATATAAAGAAATATGAAGACTGTACAAGCCCAGTGACATACTCACCCTGGGCTCTACCTGGTTCTCCAGGCCACTGACGTTTAGCTCTCCAACCAAACGGTAATTAAAACCCATTTATAAAAGTCAGTAAGAACTTACCTCTTCTGTGATTTCCTCCTATGCCACCACCTTCCACCGGTACTTCATAACGTTCGCATCCGATGGAGAAGGCGTAACGCTTCTTCCTCTTCCATTCACGAATGAATGTCTCAAAGAGGTCTTTATTGGCACAGACGTCAATGATAGCGAATGTGTCGGGCGTTGAGGGCGCTATTGGAGATTCAAGTATGCTAAGTTGAGACTGAGGTTGATCTGCGGTTTGGTTTAAATCGATCTCGTTTCCGACTGCAGATGAAGTCTTCTCTCTACAAGTCTCAGAAATTTCACCAGCTTGTAAATTGTCAGCTAAATGGCCTATTTCATGGTCGTTTAAGCGCTTGTTTCTCTTGGTTGAAGTTGCTTCATTATATTTCTGAAACTCTCTTCTTCTGTTTTGTCTGTCATCTTCAAAGGGAACGTTTCCCTCCACTTCAGATAGAGAAATATCGGAATCGATGTCTATATCGTCCATTTGAGAGTTAACTTTCTTATCCGACTGTTCTCGTCTGCTAGCAGATTTTGTAGCTAGATCTGCTAGATGTGATGGTTCCTCTGGCTGTGAGGGTTCCAACTCAATGTCAAGATCCTCTGATTCCATGGCAACATCCAAATCATCACACTCTGATGATACTGTTTCAATGTCCACATCAGTTGGAGTTTCAAAATTAAAAGACAGCATGGCTTTGCCCTTAGAAGAAGAAGAAGCAGTAGCAGGAGAGATTTGTGATCTTCTGCAGGGTCGTCGCGACGATGACCTCATGACCCCAGAGTTCAAGAAAGGAAGAGGTGTCTTGCCCTTGGAAGGTGTTCGAGGCAATGAGTCTGACCGTGTTGAAGATGCTGATGGTGTTCCAGATGTTGAATTGACCTTAGATCTGTTTACAGAATGACATCTAGATACCCTTTTAACTGAACCAGATTCCTTCCCAGGAACTTTTTCGTTGCTCTTCCGTTTCCGTACGTTTCGATTTGGTGTGTCAGCTTTACAGATATCTACATCTTTTTGCATCGCAGTGGATGAGGGACTACCTCTCTGGGGTACTTTGACTGAATTACCACGTTTCCATTGTAACCTCCGATCTTTACTATGTTTTTTCTCTTCGATACCAACCTTGCCATAAAAACTTCTTTCTAATTTAGACTTGCCCAAGTCATCACCATGACGACGCACTCTTCCTTCCAGCACAGGGTCTTTCAACTGCAAGTCAGGGTCTTCAGAGAACAAGTCAGGACTTTTGCTATTGGTCGGTGAGTTGACCTGAGTGAAGGTCACATCCTCTCCATCCCCATCGACTAGGAAATCAAGAACTGCCAAAGTACCAGGACTCAAACATTCACTGGTCTCCTCCAAAAAGTTATCACTCAACACTGGTTCTGAAATACTACATTTCTCAACATTCTCCCTGCCGGCAGGGATCAAATCTTCAGTGACAATGTCCTCTGGCTGACTTGCAGAGTAGAAATTGTCTCTTTTATGCTTAGTGAAATGAGATGAACATTTGGAAGAAGCTTCTCCTAGATTCAATATTTTACCTACTTTGTTTTCGGGGTCTTGGTCTAAATCCTTTCTCTGCCTATCTTTGCTCTGACCTAACAAGTGACCTATAAATGCATCTTTAGTTTGTGGCTCTCTCCCTCCATTAAATTCAATCGCTGGTTTACTTAAATCTTTATTTGTCTTCTCTATACCAAATGATGTCCTAAATTGTCGTTCCACCGATTTTTTCTCAGCCTTGAGCTCAGGAGAAGCAGATATAGCTATGATATCTTGCTGGCTGTCATAATTCTCCAGAAATTCCTCCAAGTTGGAGTCAATAGGAGAAAACAAGAAGCTGTACTCCTTTGGACATGACCTGTTTTTGACTTTACTCTCTTCCTCTTTTGCTGCAGCATCCATCCCACAAACATCTTCTTCTTCTTCCTCTGCTTCTTCCCTGATTTGGCTTTCCTCTGGAGAACCTAAAAATAACTCTGGTGAGTCACCAGATGAATGTGACTCCGAGGGCCTCACAGCAGGTTTCTCATCTTGTGTTCTCTCCTGACTAAATCCCACTTCTGACACCATCTCACCAACTTCATCCGCCTTCATCTCATCTCTTGAATCACCTTTGACGGTGGTTTCCTGGCTCTCTTTATTCACACGGGAGAACTGGTTAGAATATCTTTCAACTTTTACGATACCTTTGTGTTCTGTGGTTCCGCGATTTCCTCCACTCAACATTACAGGCAGACCCTGCACCCTGGTGTCATCGCTAGACTTTTGTTCTTCCTTTTGAATAATTGAGTTATTTCTCGTCGCCCTCTGTACTCTAAGTTCTCTAATACTTCCAACATTTCCATCACTCTTTCCATCTTTTCTCTCATCATCATCTTTATTTCTGTCTTCATCTACTGTCAGTTTCCTGTCATCTCTATCCGTCAACTGAGTCTTAGCATTTCTATTCTTAATCTCAGCCGAGCCTGATTTATTTTTATTAAATTGGTTTCTCACCTCTGCCTTGTTAACATCTCTCGATACAGCAACACGTCCGCCTTCTTTGTCAACTTTTTCACATGTTTTCTCCTCGACGCAGATCTGCTTAACAGCTGCACCACCCTTGACTGCCCCCTTACTATAAGGCACAAACTTTGTTTTACTCTGTACTGGTTTAGTCCTCTCACTTTCCACCAAAACTGACTGCTGGTGTACCACAGAAAGTCCCTTCACTTTCAACCCACTGTTCTTCCTTGGAAAGTTACTCCCTGAGCTTGTTCTTCCCAAATCCACCCGTTCCCGTGTCGCTTGCAGGTCTTTTCCAACCTTTGACCTTTGAGACTGATCATTGATATCTTTAACTACTACACCCTTCTTGGATGTACTTCCCATCTGCTCCTTGCACTCCTTCCCAAAATCAACGACCCTGTGCCTTACCCCTTGTGATTTAGATTGATCGTTCTCCATCTCCATTTCATTGTTACTACCCTCCCCATTATTATCTGCTTCATCTTTCCTCTCTGTCTTAGCACCATCCTCCCCTTTCCTCCCCATTCTTCCTTTCCCATCCTTGTTTAAGTCACCTGTCTGGTCACCTGACTCGCGATCCAATTGAACAGTCTTCTTGTTAACATCCCGAGGATTCCATTCGATCCCCATCGATCCTAACTCTGCTCTGACGATGTGTTTTGCTTCCATGACGATGAGCTCGGCTGCCTCTGCCTCTGTCAGTCCTTTCTTTCC
The DNA here is from genome assembly GCA_000934455.1 of Apostichopus parvimensis. Taxonomy (NCBI): domain Eukaryota; kingdom Metazoa; phylum Echinodermata; class Holothuroidea; order Aspidochirotida; family Stichopodidae; genus Apostichopus; species Apostichopus parvimensis. The sequence goes on from KN895723.1 coordinate 24,676, forward strand.
TGATGCCCAGATACATCGAGCTGCTCTTCTCTCCGCTGCCTCAAAGTCCTTCTCGTCCACGGCTTGTCTGCCACTGAAGAGAACCACGAAACCAAAACTGTCCGGTTAATGTCTTTATTTGACAACCTGTTATTCACTCACTTCAATCTCAGCTGTCGATGCTAAGAATCAGTCAAAATATTTATGAATTCCATTCTCAATTTACTCTCCAGAGTCCAGACAAACAGCTGTCATTTTCTACTAATTTATGTTATATTTAACAAGTCAGAAGACTCTTGATCGAAAATTAACCTATTTTTTTATTTTTTTAAATTATTATTGTCATCATTAATGAGGGTAGTCCCTGCTCAGTGCAGAAGCACTGCTTTCCTGAGGAGCCCTCAGAAATGTACGAACCATATTGTAAATTCAAATCCAATATCATCAGGTTTCTTCAAAATCAAGTATAATACATGGGAATTAGGACATAAGTAGTTCCTCCAATTTCTCCAGAGTAAGGTACCCAAAACTCTGCATGTTTCTCGATAAAACTATTTTTATATGGTAAATTTGTTCCCAGCTCTAATGTTCATAAATTTGACCCATGGCTGACTAATTGTATAGAAACTACATACTTCTAATTACACAAATGAGCCTGTTGAATATTCATTGAATGCATATTTTACAAAGACACTTTCCATGTCACTTCATACTGACCTCTTGAACGGTACAGCATTTCTCAGAATGCGTTCCACTTCTCGCGGTGAGGCCGTTGCAACAGATGCTGGGTCAGTTAAGCCACCGTTGTAGAGAAGTCGTGCCCTCTGTGCGTTCAACAGACTTATACGGACTAGGTCGACCAACTCCCTCTGGACGCCAAAGTTGAGACGATTTTGGAATTGAGCTAGCAGTAATTCCAAATTGTACCAGCCGAGTTTACTGCAGAAGACCGTGACCATACCTGTATTAAAGAAGAATAGAGAATAGTTTATTTTGAAACCATGAATAACAGAGAAAATTGTCTGTGTTGAATAGGGCAAGTTTAATACAGAATATAGTTAGGAAAACCTGTATAAAAGAAAGTGTATTGTGGTTTGTGATAATGAATAGAAAAACTTGTCTGTTTTGTATGAGCCAAGTTAAACGACAAAAAAACAAAAAAACATTGTACTTGCAAGAAAGAATAATCTTGGCTTTCCTTTGCTTTAAATTGATATTTGCAAATAAAAATGAAAGCATCTTAAAGTTCAATGCAAAAGATTAGTACAATTCAATGTTAAAAACAGTCTTGTGAGAGGCCCTTCCCTCACGAAAAACAGACCTCACAGAAAAATTGCATTGCAAAATATGTCGAAACTTGGCACTTCTCACCCTCGTTTTTGTCTTTCTACCAACTCCCAAGTTTAGTTCTGTGGGTAATTTCAAGGGTTAATAACTTCTGAACCAAATGACAAGGAACAATATCAAGTATAGTGCTGTGGGTAATTTCAAGGGTTAGTAACTTCTGAATCAAAAAACGAGGAACAATTTTAAGCTTCTGCTAATTAATCAGGTAATTCCCAATTGGATTCTATAGTTATTGTGTGTAAAACTATAGCAGCTACTGCACAAATACAGTAGGATAGTTACATCGTTATTATTTAGAAATTGATGCTATAATAGTATCAGACGTAACAACTGATATTTATTACCTGCAAATGTAGAAGCAGATTGTTGTAAGCTCTGAAGCTGCCCCTTAGAACATCCATACTTCCTGGCTACTTGGTTTAGAGGCGCTTCGTTGACTAATTCTTCAAGAATGAGGGCCGTGTGGAATCTCCTGTGTACGCTGAGCAGGTGTTGCTGTCTAGCAGTGTGAGTGGGTATGTTACCCTTGGCAGCCCTGATGAGGAACCGCTCCTCGACGCCCACCAGCTCCGCCACTCTTCTTTTGTCGGTAGAGAGGGTCTCCCAGAAACAGAGGAACTGATACCAGTCGGGTTTTATGTTATCATAGATCGGTGTAACCTGAAAATTGACAGAAAATTATATGAAAGAAAAAATTATATCACAGAAAATCATGACAGAAAATTATAAAATGTATAAAAACAAGGGAGAGAGGAATATGACTAATGCATCTGGCAACTTATTTTAGAAGAGCTTGATGTGGTGAAATTACCATTACCATTGAACAGAGGAACCCTTTAAAATGAAGTTCATAACACTATAACATATGTCAGAGAGTTTCTTTGTACAGTAACGGACATTAATTATTTGCATTGAGATACAATACTTACATGCCCAGTTTATCTGTGGAAACAATGATGCATTCATATTCATTACAGATCATTAAACTGATTAAAAGGCTATTTCCCAATGAATACATGATTTATGGTTTGCATGCATAGATATCCTTATTGTCTGGCTTCAACTTGGTTAGAACTCAGCTACGGTGGCTTAAAATAGGGAAAAAGATAAGTGTCCCCAAATCTCAAAATTTTGACTTTCTATATCAAACTTTTGACTTTTTATCTGAAACTTTTGACTTTTTGTTTACCTCAAAAGTCACAATTTTGGCTTTTCATCTCAACAATTTTTACTTTTCATCTCAAAATTTTGACTTCATCTCAAAAATTTGAATTTTTATCCGAAATTTTGACTTTTTATCTCATAATTTTTTCTTTCCTATGTCCCTATTAAGCCACCATACTCAGCAACATTCCACTGATATTCTTCACAAAAAAAAAAAAAATCAAGTAACATTGCTACATAAGGTAAACATTCACAACATTAAAATAACAATTTGAACATTTCCTTAACGGTTTACCTGGTAGAGGATGTGAAGTTCATTCTCAAGGACAAAGCTTTTCCTAGCTCTTTGTAATTCGGTAAAGACGGCTAAAGCTTCATGCGGAGATAACGCTGACGCCAAAGTTGCACTACCCAGCTGAGTTGGGAGGAAAGTTTCCCCTCCATCTTCACCTAAAAATTGATTTTAAGAAGACCTTTGGTTGACATGAGTTTCAAAACTAGTTATTCAAGTAGGCAGGTGGGAAGGGGAGTTGATGAGGAGGGGGGGGGGGAGAGAGCGAGAGAGAAAGAGGAGAGTAACATATTCTCTGTATGATGAGAACAAATTTGACCGTAATGTCGGTACATTTGGATGCAATATATCAGATTACCAAACCCAGGATCTGTGCCTAAATTAAATAGATTAGATTTGAAGGGATGCTGAGAAAGAGGGATATCTAGGGTAACCTAGAATTACCAAGGCTTGAAAGATGGCTTCTTGGTATAATGCATGCTACAGGGAGTCATATAAGAGACCAGTTTGATAGATATAAAGTAGACCAAGAATAGTGGAACTTACTAATGTGAATCAAGAGATCTTGTTTCATCCATAAAGAATTACCGTCATGATTCTGCACCAAAAGTCAATCTCAATAAAATAACAACGATCAAAATTACCTTTCTCGAGTCTGATGAACTCCTGTTCCCTGAGGAAGCCGATGCAAGCATCAATGGATGATGATGTTGCTTTCCCATCTGGGTTGTCTCCATCCTCCGAGGGAAGACTAGCAGCAAGCAGAGTACTCGATGAGTACCGTTGAACATCGGTAGGAGATTTAGCAACACCACTGGCAATGACCTTAGACCAAAAATACAGGAGAATAGTTATCCTCTTCCACAGAGATTTTCAAATTTGTGAGTCCTCATTATTGTGAGAACTTTATCCATTTGATATCCTTTTTGACGTAAGATTGACACTCAGCAAAGAGTTTCACGGCGTGAAATTGAATAAACGGCCAGGAGGTAGTCACACAGTGGTCCCGACCACACCCACGCACGCACACACGCATGCACGTACACACACACAACTATGTGCACCTGGGTCATACATTATACCTTTGCAATATTTAGGGCACTGCCTGTAAAGGTGGGATATTTTGATAAAACAAAGATTTCACTTAACCTCCACAAAATTACTCGGAACAACAATAAACAGGTTCGGACTGTGTTCATGATAAGATGTAGATGCACTTTCTCTGTAGTTGCCATCAACAAATCTGATTTTAATAGTTTGGTCATCTTACGAACATCTTGGTCATCTTTTAAAGACAGTCAATCAAGAAAAAACATTCTGCCTCTGATGAAGATCCTTCTTGGGATTAAAACCTCAGGCTCTATAACTTATAATAAGTAGTAAATTCTGAGATAATGTTTTTTACCTCTAAAATAGCTCTTTTCATGCTGTTGCTGAGTTCATCTCCTTCTCTCTGAATCAGACAACTTTGCACCGGAGGTAAATCTGATGAGATCAAGGCTTTTGCTTTTTCCATTTCATTCGGTTTACAGACAAGAATACTTTCACCTGGATGGTAAATAATTAAAAAAAGGGAAAGAGAAAAACAGATTGCATCTGTGGTGTGATTTGAACGATTAACAGCGAGTCAGCATTAAAAAATATACACTGTAAATAACTACTGTATCATCAACTAGCAAGATAGCTAAATGTTATACAAGGTCTTAACAGAGGTTTTCAAATTTATTCAAAAATCAGTTTCGAAACTCATTCTCATAACAAGGTTTCCATTCTCATAACAAGGTTTCAAAATGATTCTAAATCTAGATTTTCAAACTGAGTTTTTCAAACTAGGAATAAAATAACTATCAAAAACAAGCATCTTCACTATTAGAGGTATTTGCATCCAAAACATTTCTAAAGACTTGTCCATTCTGTGAAAGTAAAAATAGAAGTCAATAACAGAAAGTAAGATAACCTTCGGTGTCAACACCCTTCCTTCCTGCTCTTCCAGCCATCTGGCGATAACAGAGAGGGTCGATGACCCTCCGGTTGAACATGATCGTTCGAATGATGACACGACGGGCAGGAAGATTTACCCCCGAGGAGAGGGTGGAGGTCGCTATCAAGATACGGATGTGACCCTGTCTGAATCCTCCCTCGACGATATCCCGCTCGTCAAATGTCAGACCTTTCCGACGGAAAAACAAGAACAGCAGAGCATTTCTTCATAATTTCATCAAAACTGAATACAGAGCTGGTTATCTTCACTTCCATGTTATATCTCTTATCAAGCTCAAACTAATTACAAGGTACAATTAATGACAATTGTGGCTGAACTAAATATGTATTTGATCACAAATGTCATGCAGGTTATATGACGTCAACTTCTATCACGCACTGGTCACATGTCCATTGTGTTGTATGTCACTAGTCATGGATGTCATTCCTTTCCACCCCTACACCTCCCCCCCCTCCCACACCCACAAAATTCAAAGATTTTCACTATTTTGTCTTCTCATTAAACCATAATAACGCATGTAGAATATACGTGATGTCATCAATCCAGTCGTCATAAACTTCAATATGTAGTTTTCAAAAGATTCTTCTTATTTTACATTCGTTTACATTTTCATCACCATAAATTATTCCCAGAATATTTCTGTAATGTCTCCGCCAGATTATGGTTTCCAGATATAAATCACTTGTTCCAGTCACCTCACTGTTGAAATGACTTGTTACCACACTGTTGGCTTGCCCTGAAATAATTCTTACTCCTCCTAGCTTCAAGACACCCTATTGGCCGATGATATGTGATGCCTGCTTACACCTGACCTGTGACCTGAATAATTTACAGTAATCATCGTCGGAAACAACTAATTCATAGGTCGGCATTCATGGAATACTCTACCTGCATGATGGTAGGCCACAGCACATGGTACAGTCTTTTTGAGGGTGGAGTCTAACCCAGCTGGAGTCCCCTTCAGCTGCTCTAAGACATCCTGTAAAGCCTCGTGGTTGATCTTTAGTGTCAGAAACTCGGATGCTTTAACAAATCCTATCAAGAAATCGATAAAAATGAGAGAAAAGAGAATAGTCTATAAAGGAAGCTAAATCAGTGGTGACCGTACAATAACTCGGGTCAAATAATTTAAATCTAGAGTTAACAGTCAGTGGTGACCGTACAATAACTAGGGTCAAATGATTTAAATCTCGAGTGAACAGTTCTTTTATAAGAAGGAATGCACCTCTACAAAGTATCCTCAAAGATACAGTAGGCTCAATGAAAACTATTTCATCTCCGAAGAAATCAATTTGAGATAAATGAGCATTCACACGGCTCAGATTTCCTGATCAATGTCACTTTTCTTGTACTCACTGTTTCATCCACAAATCAACCAAAGATATGGGATACACTTCTCATCATAATTTCCTAGGCTTGCATTTTGTAAATATGAAGGTGCTTAGCTATATTTGCTCTATCAAAATAGATGAAGGGACACTTCTGTTGGAGATTGGCAGAAGGGATTGATGGGATGGCAGGAAAGGAGTGTTTATATAATCGAGTAATTTATATTAAATATTTTAGCAGGAGATATTCAGTTTCACTGAGGAGCACCACATCAACTACCTCTCTTTCTCACTGCCTCACCCAATTCTGTTAACACATTTGACTTCCTTTTCCTTTTTTAACTTTAATATGATGCTAACTTGCATCAAATATAATGAGGTCAACAGATTGTGATCTGCAGCATTTACGAAAGCAGCCATAGGGCTGTAATATTCCTAAATTAATAATATTACAGCAAGAGAAAAAGCAGAATTGATTTTCTCAATGTGTCTGTTGTTTTTGGAAACACTACAGATTCAATGATGTCACTGGCTGTAGACTGACATGATGCTTGGCATCCAAATCACATTCAGTAGGATTTCATGTGAAATGGCTTAAGCTTTGTTTGAATGAATATATGAAGGGGCAAAATTTAGAGACAGTTTTAAATTTGCTACACAAAAACCCCACAAGGAGGCTAATTTGAAGCCGTAGGTCTGACACTGGACTGAATTTACTCACCACTACTCTTGATGGGAATCACGCCCCGTAACCGTGACAACTCTCTTGCCATGTTTTCTGCCAGTTTTTCACACCAATTCTTTGTTGGGCAGAAAATAAGTACGCCGCAACCCATTGCCACGGTCTCCAGACTTAGCGAGAATATGTGATCTTCGTCGTTTTGAACATCGTACTTGAGGTCAAAGTTCTTGGCATGACTCATCTGAGAATCATAGAGAGAGGGACCGATCTTGACAAATTCGGTTAGCGGTACCGGACGAAAATCGGTGCTGTAGAGGTCAGCATCCAGCCACTTAGCCAAGAGATCTAGATTTGGAAGCGTAGCACTCATACCGACTATTTGAATAGATGTCCTGAAAGGATAGAAAGATATGTGTTTAACTCCCAAAACTAGCCATAATATTTTGCTGTGATCATTATTTAATTTCAAGTCCATGCATACAATGAATCAGAAAGAGCTTACTTATAATGAACTGAGAAAACCAACTTATGATAAAAATTTTATACATAGGATACAGGAAGAGCACAGCCAATCCTCACATGACAGTATTTCTCAAGAGAACCGTTTTGTACACAGTTTATTATGTCGAGCAATGTCATCATGCATGATACAGCCCAATGAATGACGTATCTTTGTGGACCGGGAAAATCCTAGGGTTATGGCCCATAGGGTTAATCCTAAGCCTTACCCAGTATCGTGCAATACCGTACTTCTTGAGGCAATGCAACTTGCCACATTATAACTTGTCTTGAGAGATGCAAAAAACTTGAGGTCTTGGTGAAGAGCAAGCTAACTCTATGAATATTCATTACCTGTTTGTCTCTGCTGATGTTACATACTTGACTTTGGTCAGCAAAAGCTCCAACAGGTAACCTCGGTGAGAATCGCCCACCATGTGTAACTCATCCACAACTATGATTCCTGAAAATTAGACAAAAAACAAAATTAAACTACAGAATGGCTATTAGAGGTAGGTGCATATGGACGGGTTTATTTCCTACCGAAAAATTTGTTGAACATTTCTTTAATCCCAGCTCGGACTTTGCAATTTTAGGTTTGCCTTCATGCAGTTTCTATATCCCATCTCACCTTTCCCCCACCCCCAACTCTTTGCAACCATACAGACAGTAAACCCTGACCCTTCCTACTGGCTGTATTCAAAGGAATACAGCCTCATGACTACTAAAGGTTTGAACTCCCACAAAAATAACCTTTAACAATTTTCAAATACCATTTGAAATAAAAAAAAAAGAATCATAACCTGTGAAACAATGCACTTCTAACCAAGATAACTTGCAATCACATTATCAACTTGTTTCAGAGAAGCAGCCAGGACATATTCCTGGAATATTTCTTACGTACCGAGTTGGTCGAGCTTCTTTTCTTCAAGTAATCTATTGATCAAACTGTTGGCTTTCTCAATGGTACACACAGCCACATCCACAGACACAAGACCTCCAGGAGGGGAGTGGCTGCCCATGAACCCATCCACTCGGACGTTGGTATCCTGAAGAAGGGTCTGAACAGGAATGAAACATATGTAGTTGTTAAAGTCAAATTATATTTAAAGCATCAGGTTACATGTAATTCAGAGATTTAACAAAACCCACACTTGTGCACTTCCCAACCATTCCACTCATTCTTTTATCAAGTTACTGAAGCATTGTTCTGTATATCTGAACAATGGAGCATTTCTACTACCACATAACTGGTCTTATCAACTGAGAATTTTTTTCTTACAAATATGAAGGAAAAAAAACAATAAGTTAGAATTACCTGTAAATAGAACATTTTTTCCCTCGACACAGAGACAAACGGCAAAATGATGATGGCTTTCTTCTTGCTCTCCAAAACTTTCTTCAAAACGAGTAATTCAGCTACCAAGGTCTTACCAGCACTGGTAGGAGCAGAGTAAATCAAATTTCCTCCTGAAGTAGCAGCAAATAAATGATGTTATAACTTGGCCATCTAAAACTTACACATCTCTCTAACGGTATACATTTTGGTCACTTTTATTTTGCTGCAGTTTTTTCGGACAACCAAACTTTGCTGCTCAGACCACCAAAAATGTAAGGACTGGTTGTCCAAAGAACAGCCAGAGAGAAACCTTGAAACTTTGTCCTGTAGATGATATATAACCAAACTGTTTCAAATGAGAACTTAACAGGTTATGGGCGGTTGAATCAGAATAAATTTACAGAATTGAAAATTACAAATGAACTGTTCCTTTACTTCATGTTATTTTTTATGACTGTCAAAAATTATTGTTGCTCACTTGTGTAACAAGAGCTAATAATATAATGTTTAAGCTATGCACCTGGATCGCTAACATGTCAAATTGCTGTTAAACTGACTGGAAATAAATCGTTAACCATCACGTTAATAATACCGCATCATCGAGGCACCTTGATTTAACTTGTGGAAACCAATCAATGTTCAAAAATGAATTATTTGTTGCTTACTTATGGAAACCAACCAATGTTAAAAAGTTAATCATTGTTGCTTACTTATGGAAACTAAACAATTTAAAAAAATTAATCATTGATTAATTCGATCAAATTTACCTTGTAGCACTTTGCCCTTTCTTAGACATTGCACCTGCCAGGGAAACATATTTTGCACTCCCATGAGGTAATACTGATTCAAGACTGCTTCTGGAAGTCCCCACGAAGAAAGAGACAAACATTCTTGAGTAGATGTAGGTGGAGGAGAGATTGGAAAGCGTTGACCATTCAAGGGCAATGGGGATGTGTCAAACTCTGCAAAATGAAAGCAAATGACCAACCAAACAAATGATGTTATTGGACATTTAGTCTAATCTTGACAAAGCTAGGTCTGAAATGGGATGCAAACATAATATTACAATATTCAAAAGTAAAGACTAAGGGTTGAGCTTAATTGAAACCAGCACTTGTCAAATTACTATCTTTCTGCATCATGAAGGTATCCAAAACAGAAATGCAGTGTCCTGAATGTTATTTTGTCTTTAGTTCTCAATCTAAACTTTTCTATCGTGTAAACTAATGTTCTGGATCACATTTGATATGAAATATTTTGACATGAAACTCACCAAGTGACTGCTGCTTGAGCCCATCTAGGTTGTCATGTTGACAATTAAGTTTTACGTTGAATCCATCATAATTTGCATGACTTTCTTTGCTCTCTGGACTTTGCGAATCTTGACATAGAACTTCACCGGTTGCATTTTCTTCTTTATCAAATTCTTTTTTCCCAGATGCAAATGATTGCACAAAACTAAATGCTTTAGTCCTATCAAATCTTATTGCACTTTCCCTTTGATCTTCAGTTGAATTAGTACATTTCTTATTTTGCCCAACTACTTGAATGATATTATTACGTTTATTATCTTTATATTCAATATTGGTCCCAGAATCTTGATTTCTGGGACCAGGATTATTATTCCCATTTTCTTCATTCTCTTCTAAATTTATTGCACTATTATTATCTTTGTCAAGATTATTAGGAGACTTAGCCTGGACATGTTGTTGCTCAAAATCTGCTTCTAATTGCTCCACATGTTTCAAGATATCATCATCAATTTCAAAATCAGAGGCAAACGAAATATTTGAAGTCCGAGAGGACTCCGTGCTCAGCCTTCTGCTTGATGGAGATGACAGATCATCGGCCTCCTTCACTCTTAATCTTGAAGATGTTCTCTTTGGTAAAATTGTCGAATTTAACAAATCTGAGGATCCACAGTAAGCATTATTTCTTGTAGGTTCGTTGGATGCAGATGCATCCGAACTATTCCTACTGATAGCATGTTGGCCTAGTCGTTTCTTTCCACTGCCATGACCAGCATTTTGCGAGGGTAATGTCTTAATCAGTTGATTTCTTTGTTTTTGCTGCTTCCATGTTTCAGTCAACCTTTTCATTCTACATTCAAGAGGTTTCTTCCAGGCTTATCAACTTAATTGCAGAACTACCTTCGAGCTTATTTCAAGCAGCATGATCTCACACCAGAGAAGGGAATATCTCTATTCCTGTTGATGTTAATCAAAATTCATAAGTTTTAACATGATTTAGAAATAGTAGATTCTTACTACATGTTATACAGGATAATTGAGTGAACATTCAAAGGTGTATGTCTATCTGTTCTGAAGGCGATTTGATCATTTGTCATAGTAGTTTGCAATACAATATTAGTACTTGATAAATTAATCCCTCATTTGTGAAATACACTTTTATTAGACAGCTCAACAGGCAAAGCATTTCTTCAATATGTAGAATGGACAACACATAAGCCTAGGGCAATTATTTTTCACTCTCTAAAACACTGAAATCCATTTTGTAAAGAGCCACTAGCATTCCCACTATCCAATTTTACACCAAAATTCTGTTTTCTTTTTTTTCCAAATTCTGTTTTCTAAGCTAGGCCTAGTTGTTAAACCCAAATTTTCTGTTACTATCTTTGTGAATCTTTTCAACCACTCTGCAATCATGCACACATTTGCGATACACTTCACCTTAGCCAATAGACGTAAAATGCTCATTTTACAGGAAGTAACTCGTGTGCGACCGACAGAATAACATTAACTTCGCGCATCTAGACCTACAGTAGTCAAGTCCTTCAACTATTTTAGGCTAGGCCTAACTTATTTAGCCTGCCTCTACGTACGTTAGACTAAAGTGAGCCTGGGCACCTCGATCCTAGGTGATTTACAACTGTAAAATGGACCTACGCAAGACATACATAGACATGTCAAATCATTTATATGTGCATTTCACTGGAATTCCTAAATGATTACATCTCAACGTCGAGAAATCTCGTATTAACTGCCGATGCAGCTTACCTGTGGGGATACTGATTTCGCGTTGATGCATATTGCGAGGATGTTTAATTTTTAAATAGCCGCTCTGCCAAATCGAGGGCGCTATAGCTCAATCTGTGATTGAGTCTTTTGTTTTCATTGTCCCGATTTATACGTTGACTGAGAGTCAGGGGGAAAAGTTTGTCATTATCTTATGAAAGTAGTTCAAACAACTGAAACCTTCGGCAGAGCTCCCAACTGACCCGCATTTCGCGGGTTGGACCCGCATTCTAACACCCAAACCCGCTGACCCGCGCAAGCGTCCGAAAAACCCGCATTGTAATTGTCAAGCATACATAAAAAAAAATTGCATCAAATTTTGACTTAGCAACCATCATTTCTTTCGCATTTAGCATAATAGAGTATAAAACCTCCTTTACAGCATCATTTGAACCTCAAATTAGCCTAAATTTCTCTTCATTGGGGTGAGCAGCGAACATTTTCATGCCACGGGAAAGAATGAATTATCACCTACTATTCAATTTATATACACACAAAAAAATGCATATTTCTCAGAAAATTTTGGGTGACAAAAGCCTTTCTAAGTGCCACCATTTTACATGTAGGCATCACCAGGATTCCAAAAAATTCACCCCCTCCCCTTATACCCCTTCCCCAGGAGGGCGATTCGTGGCATGGACCAGCATTTGCCTTCTCAAGAGTTGGGAGCTATGCCTTCGGTATGTGAAAAATTGATGAGTTTGCCTGAGGGATGGGACAGCGAGGTGATACTTTAAAACTTTACAATGTTCAATATAGCTGGGACATACATTATGTATATCCCAGGCAGGTTTGTATATCTAAATCTCAAACCCGCCCCCTGTATGAACAATTCCCTCCACCTCCCTGCCTCCACCGCCCAAAGTCGGGTTTAAGGTAGATACACAATCACTGCATAAATCACGATCTGTTCATGGCGGAGAGTTGCTGGAGTGGTATTTAATGGTGGTTTTCATTTTCTTGCACTCCAGCATTGGTTCATGTAACAACATTATTGGGAAAGGTTTGAACTAAAACCATCTATCTGCCATTTCTGCAGGAAGTTCCTTTATTTTTTTTTTCTTTTAAGAAATAAATTTACATGATTTTAAATCATGTCATGAGTTTAAGGTAGGAGTTTTAATACAGTGCCAAAAAAAAAAATCCTTGGCTTTGATTTGGCAAACAGGCTGCTTCAGTTTGAGAACAAACGAATAGACAAAATTTGACATAAAATACGGCGACTCTAGGAAATGGAGAGGAAGTGGGAAGAGGAGAAATAAAAGAAACAAAACCAAAAAGAAAACCCATTTTGGTCAGTATAAATCTTGTATTGTTTTTGTTAATGAATTAAATGAAAAAAAGGCACTAAATACAAGGCACCTGAATACCAATGATAATAAAATATTTGTGTTAAGTACTTTGTTATAAACTAGAATAGTAATTATCTACAACATAAACACTAGCATTGTGCCCTTGGGTAGAAACTGGTCTCGTAAATATGGCAACATTCAACTAAAAATTTTGATGAAATTTGATTGGTGGATAACAAAACATTCCATCTAGAATACCTTTATCATGTTTTTGAAATTCTCTACCCAAACATTTAAAAAAATATTTGTATTCAAACATTTAATAACAAACTAATTATAAAAATATGATCCATAACATGAAATATACCTGAACGCCCCATTTCGATGTAATAAAATATCCAAAATGTTTCTCAATAATTTTGAGACATTGCTGTCCTATAATGAAGCGCATTCCAAATCATTTTTAAGATTTAATCAATCAGACATTTCATAGAAAAGTTGTTATACTCTTCTGATTGGTATAATATGCCACTATATGAAACAGTGGTATAATATGCCAATATATTAAAGTTGGTATCATATGCAGCAACTAATATCTTTATGTTTATGAATGAGATGTATTTGCTAACCTACTGTGAGATCAGACTAAACTAAATCAATGTTATGTTCCAATGAACATTGACATCAGAATACAAATGCAATATTTATGTAAAACTGTATGAGTTGGTTGGCTTGAATGTTTCTATACTGGCAGGATCTTCTTCTAACCGTTTGACAACGAATGTACTACGTTTCTAAAAGTAAGCAGTAATTTAGACACAAAAAGTTGACTATACCACATGATGCTTTCTTTCAGAATGTGAAAACAAAAATTGACGTGAGAGTAGACTGATAATTGAGAAAACATACTTTTAGGCATGGTAGAGGCAAATCGGCATAAATAGTAGTTTTCCATCAAATAAAACACCTTTAGCAGAAAACTTTGGAGATATGACATACATGTATAAATCTAAGTCAAATGGCATCGCATGGCAAAGCTGAAAAAAAGCACCATCAATGGTTAATGTTTCTGCAGCATACTCATTGTTGCAACTTTCTAACCATGCACCCAGTAAGATGCTCCATTATCTTGAAGACGTAATGAAGTTTTACAGAGAGCAGACTACGTGATACTCTAGGACCAACAAATTTTCTTTTCTCATAGTACTTTTCACTTTTCTCATAGTACTTTTCACTTTTCTCATAGTACTTTTCACTTTTCACATAGTACTACACAACATGTTGGCAATTTCTTACTTACTGATTATGCAATGAAAACCTTGGCAGCTAATTAAACTCTGAATCAAAAAAATAAATAAATAAA
>JXUT01140306.1:0-26058 GCA_000934455.1 Apostichopus parvimensis
ACTTCATTATTATAACTTTCTTCAAAATGCATATGGAGCAAATAAAGGCCTTGCACTTTTTTTATCAAACTATTTTCAGCGATGATGATTTTCTGTGATTGCGTAATTTATCTGCAATGTTATGAAGTGTTAGGAAGTAGTTTGAGCTTCATTTAATACATTAAAAGGAAAATATACTTTCAACAATCTTTCTCAGGATCAAGAATGACTATGCAACCTTCAAAACTGGGCCTCCGACTGTTTCTAGCGTCAGCAAACAGATTCATTCAACGGTTTGGGAAGTTGAGTACGCCCCTACTCCAGATGATCTCATATGGTTAGTCGTCTAATCTTATAAACTGCATTACTATCTTTTTTTTTTTAAAGACTCCGCAAACTGCACCCCTAGTTTTCCCCCTTTTAGGTTTTCACAATCCTTCACATCTGTACCTCTAGACGTCGTCCCTTCCCTTCTTCATTTCTCTCATTCAATTTCTCATTCCACAGTTTGGGAAATTGATGATTTCATATGTTAGTCATTTTAATGTTATTAAACATAAACCATAGTGTGTTACTATGTTTTTGTAAAGACTCCCCAAACCCCCCCCCCATCCTTTATTTTCCCTTTGAAGTTTTGTTATCCTGCACATCTATGCCTATAAACGTAGTCCCTTCCTATTTTTCTCTCACTCTATTTCTCAGTTTGTTAAATCAGTTTTCTAAAATATATTTTTTTTCTCCATATTTAGGGAGAATCTGTCAGTCAGCACTACGGTATGGTGGATCAGAGCAATCATTGTCAATTTTGGTGAGTAGATATTATCGGTCAAGAGTTTGAAATATCTGTTCCTACTTGAATTTCCCAGAGTTCCATGACGCGGTTCAACTATTAAACATATTAGCTTATGAATAATGCCATACCCATCGAAGAAAAACATTCTCCACTCCAACACCTCTCTATTATAACACCACCAGGTGGTACTTATTATTGTTAGGCAAGGACACTAACTTGTTAAATCCTCAAACATAAATCTCAAAGCGTTGTCTACCAAAAACTGTAGACTAGTTTTAATCATTAAATTTGTTGTTACTTGTTTAATTTTTTCTTGTAAATTGTCACAGCATATCTTCCTGTTATTTTACTTTCCTCACGTTTGTTTTTTTAGTACATTAGGCCCTAGACATTTTTTTTTGGTTTTGTCTAAACATACATAAATGCTACTCTGTGTTTCTGAGAGCTTCAACTTGTCTTATTGAAATAATTCTCTCTGCCTGGCTGAATGAACTAACAATCTTGTAGCTTTATAAATCTGTTGTCTTTAGAGATAACTTATCCTGCTCTTAATCAATCACATACTCCTATCCTCTTGTGTTGCTGTTGTCACTTAAAGAATATTTAATAAAATAATTTCTCCTTTGGGGTATTAAGGGGGGGGGGGTGGGGGAGGGTACTTGATCGTGACCTGTCAGATTACTTTAGCTGTAACTTAGGAAACTGAAAGGATTTTACAACACCCGCAGGGTTTCGTTACAAGCTATAATCAAGTATCATGATGTCTTTGTGAAGATTGTGATGTTGTACAATCTTTGAAGTAGCTGTTTGAATTTAGTCCCTGTTTTACGATCAATTCTACAAAACTTACTGAATGTTTACTCAAAGTAATTTTGTAATTTTTCAAATTTAGACACCATGCTGTTGTTTTCTCTCTTTTTTTTCCTCTCTTTTTTGCACCAAGTGAAAACTGACATATTAATGATTCCATATGATTCTAAAAACTTTGTCACACAAATACTTTTTCACATGCAGAAAAGCAAAATTATGTACAAGATGCAAGTTTGTAAAGCTAGTGAAGTGCAATATTTTGTGATTTTAGTATCAAAATGTCTCTGAATTTTACAAATCCCACAACACCTCTACTTAGATGTACTCTTACACTAATTCACAAAGCATAACGACATTCTGCCATTACGCCCATAATTTTTGGTCATCAGCTGTAAGAAACTGGTAACAAATCATCTATAAATGTCTTCAATATATCCCTTGATGAATATTTGGGGGTATTCATCCCAGTCAGATCTTCAGATATTCACTGATGAGCTTGGCAATATTTAAGACGTAAATTGTTATTAAAAGTAATGTATGTGTCATTGTAGAAGAAAATTTATACTTGATCTTGAAAAATCTGTCAAAACTAACATAAAAAAAAGCAAAAGATTTGTTATCAACTTTACAAAAGTTTGCAATAGCAGACACACAAGCAGTACTGTTCATACCATTGGCATAGATTGTACTGACTTGATTCAAGTCCCCTTTGCTTAATTTGTGGGAGTAATTTACATATCTACAGTCAAACAATACAGTAGTTCTATACAATACTACACTACATGAGAACTAACCTTTAACCATTATCTTGCATATTGTCTCATCTCTGGAAAATTTCCTTTTTTGACGGCTTAAAAGTTTTCTAAATTAAATTTTATTTCTACTACCTGGATTGTATGTGCTGCATTTATTGCATTTTTATAGCGATCTTACTCAAAATAAAATTTAAAATTGCTTCTCTCTCTCTCTGTCTCTCTGTCTCTCTTTCTGCTCGTTTATGCTCTTCACAGTATTAGTCATCCTTCTCTTCTTCCTGACAACACCATCTGTGGTCATGACAAGTCTCGACACCATAAATCTCAACGAGGCAATCTCAAAGTCAAACGTAAGTTGCAGGTCTCAATAGCCAATGACAAGACTTCTCTGTTTTGTAAGAGATACGTTGGATTTGTCAAAAAAGTAAGAAAAAGAAGAATGAGACTGGGGCATAAACTGCTGCTGGCTAAGTGATCGAAACGGTGATGCTGGTGCCTTGAACAAGTGAAACATTTGGCACCCCGGACCAAGAGGAAAATATGTGCCTTCGTCACCCCAGCCTGATGATTTGGCAATCAATTTTATACACAGTTTAGTAGTAATGTAAAGTTATTTCATGCAACAGCTTATAGCACTGCTGTGGTATGCACAATAATGCTTTTCCATTTCTGTATACAAAATCATTGAATCTAGCAACTATATATTTGAATTTTGAAGTGCTTAACTGCTCTTGTGGAGCAGTTACCCTTGAGCATTGCACAGTTAGAAATTTACCCTACACCATCCTATACCTCTGTCCTGATACTTTTTGTTTTTATGAATATAGATATCAAAATGTGATCAATTTGTGATATTCACTTCTTAATAAACACTTGTTTGTTAGGTGGCTTTACTGGTTTTGAGTTGATGCTGTTAAATTAAAGGTTGAGTTGGTAAGTTTCTGGTATAAAATAGGCAAAACTTGTCCTGAACTGATTTCTGTGAGATTGTTAACAACTGACCAATCCCAAGCATTGTTGCACATGAAATATATGTAGTGATCTTTGTCATATTAAACCGTCACATCTATAAATGTTTTGAATAATATTAGTGCTAAGTATCCAAATCAAACATTGTCAATACCCAGTCATGAATGATATCTGAAATTAATAATACCTCACCCATAGACTCATTTCTTTAACCATCTTCTGTTTTCTTCCAGTCTCCGTTTATTTCGCAATTCTTGCCTACTCTACTTCTGTGGACGTTTGCTGCCCTCCTACCACTGTTGGTGATATATTCTAGCTACTATGTGGAACTGCACTGGACCAGAACCAAACTCAACCATACCATCATGAGGAAGACATTTGCCTTCCTTATACTTATGGTCCTCATCCTTCCATCGTATGGACTCGCAAGGTAATATTATGTAAATGAAACTTTCAAGCTGTGGCTTGTTATGCTGGTCATATTACGTAAGGGAGTAGTAAACTTTCAAGCTGGTCTTTGAATCAACCCAGAAATACTTTAAGATAGTGAGAAAAAGTATGTTACAATATTATTATGGAATAACCCATGTATTTCTGCTGGAATGTATATCTCCTGAATTTTCAACATATGATGTATTTACATTAAAGAGTAAGTACTACCAAAAACAATGGTTTTATCCTTTCTTCTGTCTGTGTCAACATGATTGTGCTTATCTCACTCATATATACAGATGATATAAATCATATTTAAATCCCTGCATATGTATGGAGTTATCAATATTACATTTATATATATATTTATATATTTATATATACATATATATATTTTTGTTTTTTTGTTTTTCTACAGTGCTCAAGCATTCCTTGAGTATACTATTAGTAATGAAAGTGGAGATATCAGGCTAAGATGGGGGTAAGTAACATCACCATGTTTTCTTTTTTCTCTATAAAGGGGATTTACATCCCACAAGCTTTTAGTAGCTTCCTTGTGTAATCCAATCAACCATTTATCATGTTTTGAGTCTCTAGTCTGAACACATCACTGTAAATTCTTTGAATACTGTTAGTTGAAATAAAGTTGAATTGAATGGAATTGATTCAGATTAGTACATATTAAAGATATATACATGTCGTATAGTAAAATAATTCATGTTAATCACTTCAGTGAACTTATACATTTGATATTGAAAGTAGTAAACAATGTTCAGATTTAATAATATTATTAATAGCATAATAGCATGTGTAGTAAGAATTAAAAGTTTTCATAATTCAACACACTGATTGATTGCTTAATACTAATGGTCTTTGTAAACATTCAAGGGTTCTCGTTTCTCATTTGGTGAGGTAACTCCAAACCATCTCGACTACCTCTGATGTCTGCTTGTTGACAACATCTCTTGTCAATTTCTACGTGTGAATATTCTTGCCAAATAATGGACAGATAATTATGTAGCAATTGTCTTTACTGAATTCCCAATGAGTTTTGTCGTCATAAGTCATCGCATCAATGAACATCCTCACTGTCATTGTGTAGGTCTGATATCTGCTGACTCAGCATATATTCATCTATCTCTACAGGTGTATATTCTTACCAGAGAATGGTGCTTTCTTTGTTAATTATGTCATCACCTCCGCCTTCATTGGTACCGGTCTGGAGCTGATCAGGTTCCCAGAGCTATTCATGTACGCTCTGAGAATGCTCTGGACAAGATCAGCAGCTGAGAAAGTCACTGCCCAAAGTGTAAGCATGACATAATTTATGACAGTTTTATCGCATCTTTATTTTCGTACAGTCATCACGTTTCATGTAGTTTGTCACATCATATATATTAGAATATAATATATTAGAACATATATTTAATATAACCATATAATCCTATCATAGTGGAGTGTTAGCTCAGTGGTTAACGCCGGTGCCTTCCAATCATAAGGTCCCGAGTTCGAGTTCGAGTCACTCCAAGATTAATGTATGTTGTCCAGTTACAGAGTTGTTGAAAATTGACAATTCATAGTCATGGACATTAAATATGAATCTAAGAGACTGACTTCGGTCAGCTTGCGCCTTTGATAAGCAAATGATGGCTTCTTCGCGAGTTCCTGCTTGCAGGAGGATCTAATATACATACATACAGTAATATAATGATCACATTAAACATATGGGTTAATAGGTAGTTTCATGTAGGCAGTGGCGTAACAAGAGACAACAGGGTCCAAGTGCTGCAAGAGAAATGGGCCCCTAAAATGAGTCTCTACATGTTGCCAAACCCTACTGTACCATGGTCACTGTTGTGTACAGGATTTCATTGGAATTCCTTTTTTACTGGGTATCAGGGGAAAACTTTCAGAACTGGTCTGAACAGTATTTTAAGACATTAAAAAATTGAGTAAAATCACGTTTAAGACTCATCCTCCAATGAGTTTGGGTAATATATCAAGATTCTTGTCACTATAAATGCTAAAGATGATATTATAAAGCATGGACTGATGTACAACTGCAAGCAAGTGAAAAAGAACAAATACTGATAAACAAAATTTAACACATTTAACATTAACTTTACATTACTGTCTTATGTACATTGTCAACAGAATCCTATCAGTCATATTCACAATTCAAACATGCCGCAAAAGTGTCCATTAGCTGTAGGTTGCATCCAAACACCCGCCGTTTGTACTTAACGGCAGGTTTTTACCAGTTGGTTAGCTGAGTGATCAGTTAACATCTTTTTGCACCTAAGTTGAGCTGCCTATTCGTCTATTATGCAACTCATCACACAACTAGTAGCCAAATCACTATCAGATCAAGGCAGACATGGCAAGGTGTGAACAAATCAACTCTTCCAAACTAACCAGTCTGTTTGCAGGAGAGATAAAGTTTCAGTAAGTTGAGGTCAAGAGAGATGAAAAATGCAACCCTATGGTTAATGGACTAACTCTCATCATGAAGTAGTAATATTTGTGACTGTCAATGCTTTATGTACACTCTCCTGGTCCATGAGAGTCCATGAGATTGTTCTTGAAGCACCGACATAATTTGAGACCCACTTTATTTTTAATTAAGGTTAATTTTTGGGATGCTTACTCTTGTACTGCATTCTTGTAAATTTTTCCTAGCCCTGGCGTTCTCATAAACGTACCTCACCTATGGTGGTCCTCGGACGATTTTTGAATTCTTAAACTCTTAAGTTTGTCATAAGCTCATTATGAACCCCTTTAAACACATAGATATTATGTGTCATATGATTGTGTTATGGTTGGTACATGTTTGCGAGTCACAGTGAGTATATGAGTGCATTCTTTTGTAATAAATCATTATTTACCATCTCATGAAATCACCCACTTTTTCCACTGTTTTAATTTCCATACCAACAGAAACTGATTTATGAATTTCAGTATGGTGTGCAGTATGCCTGGGTTTTAACTATGCTGAGTATTATTCTAGCCTATAGCATCACTTGCCCATTAATTACCCCATTCGGTAAGTTGCATTTCTTTTTATTCTTGCATTCCTTCACACCAACATTATGAAGGTTGTGATACCTACAATGTACATGGGGGTAGGAGCCGATGGGGGGGGGGGGGCACTGGGGGCACTTTCAACCCCCCTGTTCAGGTAACTCTGATTCCAGTGGATTTGGATTTGCTGATTGGTTTGTCTTTCTTGCATTTTGCCAAGTGTAAGGAGAGATGAAATTTACAAACACTTTTTCTTATCCTTTTGTCTTTGCTTGAATGGAAGATATTGCTTCCACTCTAAACCTCATGCCATATCCTTCCTGCAAAGTATGAACCTGTCCAATGATTTCATTATTCTTGTCATCTATCTAACTTTGGTTTTCTAAGCCAAATTCTTCTGATATATTCGGTTAATTTCTACAGGCCTGGTCTACATTATATTCAAGCACCTGGTGGATAGATATAACATCTTCTTTGCGTACGGCGCTTCACGTATACACAACGGCATCCACCAGAGTGCGGTCAATTACGTGGTCATCTCTGGAATTTTACTGCAGCTCTTTGTCCTGTTTTTCAGTCTACTTAGGCTTGGTAAGAATTTAAACAAAAGATATAAAAAAAAGGGACATGCACATGGTGGTTACTGGAATAAGATGCATATACTGTTGAAACCACCGGACCACTCCCCCTCTCCCCCATCCCCCAATAAAGAGAGATTATTCACTGTATGAACTCTTATACCAGTGACATCATCACCAAAATTAAGAATATTGCAAACTTTGATTTAAGCTACAACATGGACAGTAGGTATCACTGTCAAAGAAGAAATTGATCCATCCCCCAACTCCCCTTTTATCCATTTACAGTTAAAATGTCCTGAGATTTAAGGGTTGATTTATAAAGTCTGGTCGCAGCTGTAACAGTTCTGCAAATGTGATCATGTGATCATATATCAAATTTAATATTTTAAAAGAGCAAAGAACCATTATCAGACAGTTTTGGATTTGTTAGTGTCCTGTGCTCTATCTATTCTTAAATTTATAGTTCCAATTACCCTCATTACTCATAATCCTGTCTCAGCCAATGAGGTGGGTTTTTCTAAAGTTCCTTATCAGATCCCAGCTAGTGTGTTTCTCTTGATTTACTTTCAAGTTATGTTGATTACTCTGTGAAGCCATTTTATATCATGTTCTTCTTTTCTTCCTTGCAGGATCGATTGATCCTAGAACTATCATTCTCTGTGTGTTCCTTGTTTTGTGTATCGGTCTCTACATTGCTAAGGTGTGCTTTAACATCTGGATGGGCTACATCCCTCCAGCTTACGATGAATTTAACAACGATGATGATGACTACCAAGCACCAACGGAGACACAGAGCAAGGTAAACTCAATCGAGCAATGACAATCTTATCATAGTCTGTTAAGGACGTCAATTACACAAGTAACAGTGCTTAGATGTAGCTAGTTTATACTTAAACTGCAGACCAGCAGGACCTATGTATGTTTTACATTTCATCTTGGAGATCATTATATGATGATAATAATAATGATAATAGTAACATTAATAATAATAATAGAAACAATAATAATAATAACAATAATAATAATAATAATACTAATCAGCAGTTATTTTAACGACGCTTAAGCGACTACAAATGTGGGAGAAACCTGCAAGGGCCTATGGATTACAACTGACACTTCGGGTAGCTTCTAATTCAACATTTTAACTCAAATTTGGAATCTTCAATTAAGAAAGTCATTTCAGATGGGAAAACTGTAGATTGCTCTTGGATGAAAAACCCACCTTATTATGACCCGGCCGGGTATCGAACCCAGAACCTCCAGATTGCTAAGCTCATTGCTTCAAATGGCATCGCCTTTATCCACTCCGCCACAGCACCGGTTCCATATTATATATATATATTATATACAATATATATTATATAACATATATTTCATCACAGTAGGGGAGGATTTAGGTTATCATTTGGCTATCTTCCTGTCTCTAAATGCAAAACCTTGCACATTAATCTGAAAGGTTCAAAAAGTCTTGTCCGTCCACCTTAAATAATGATTGGATCACACATCACATACCTCCACCCCACCCCAACAAGAACAGAAATGTCCTTGTTTATGGCTACACTACTAGTTAATTCCTGTAAAAGTAAGATTTGTCATATTAATGACCACCAAATTTCTAGAGCTTACTGTGCCATTTCTCTCAATTTCACAGGACTTCATTCCAAAAGTATTAAAAGATGCAGAGAACGGAAGCACCAGGACACGCCCAAATCTGCCAGTGACATCTGCACCTCAGGGGTATGGTAGTGTAAATGCCAATGAAAACCACATATCATACCGGTCTCCACCAAGCCCAGACGACTCCAGCGAAGAAGAGTGATAACTTAGTATAAGTCATCTCTTATAATACTGTATCAAGTATACAAATAGTATTGAGAAGGGTTCGAAGATTGACCACGACGATGATGACGATGAAATTTGTGATTGTCTACGTGAGATATCGTCAGATGGAACCAATCTTTGTTGCGGTGGTGTCCCAAGGTACCACTCTGTGTCAAATCATTTTGATTTAAGTCGATTAATTTATCCATCTAGAATTATTGCCACCTGATAGTGACATACTCATTTGCAGAGTATGGACACGGTAAACAGGTTACAGTTTGAAAAATGATTATTATTTCTGCAATATGTCGATATTAGAGTTAACAAGCTCATCAAGGTGAAATAAGCACCCACTCCTCTGCCCCCCCCCCCCACCTCCCTAAACCATCAAATATATGTAGTCTGTTTGATCCGAATGTAACAAGGGTAAGATAACAACTGTTGGTCTTATCCATTGGTAGCAGCTTGATAGTCCTTGCGATAAAAGTTTTAAAGTTGTTGTTTTTCTTAAGCATGTTTTATTTTATTAATTATATAAATATATTATTAATAATAGAATGAATGCTGCTTCTTTGTTTTGCATATTAACAAATCTTCCACAGATAGATTGTAAGTTTTATAAAGTAGTTAGTTTGCATCTTGTCAATGTATGTTTACTAAGACTAAGTTTAAAATTGGCCTTACGTTATAGGTGCCCTTCCCATTATAGCCTTGGTTGCATTTGTAAAATCGGCTTGAAGTTGTCGAGTTGTGGATAACAAAGTAAGGAACGTGCAGAAAAGTTGGTTCACTTTGACCTCAATGTTGTAAAAAAAAAAAAAATTGTTTTGTTTTTATTGAATGCTTTCCATGAATAACCTTATGTATGGAATTATTGCTGCATAAATTTAAGTCCTAAGAAGCATGGTTTTTGTTTATGATAATGTTGAGTAAATGAATTACCTAAAAGGAACACTATTGGTAGGTACAATAGCAACATACTAATGTTGAGCTTTTATTATTAATCAATAACGCATACAAATTCCATACCAATATTTGGGTTTTTCTATAAATGAACATTTCTATCTATTGCTGAACAAAATGAATTAATTCTAGTAATCACTAGATATAAAGTCACTGTCTATTCAATAACAAAGAAAGCTCTAATATAATATAAAATATAAATATTTTTGTCAACAATTGTAAATATAGAGTCTCAAACCTTAATAAAAGAAGAAAAAGAAATATATTCAGCATATACTTAACTGTACATGAATATTAATTGTAGTCACTAACATGAAATAGTGGGAACGTAAAAAAAATATGCCAGTTTGTGTAAAATATGCACTGCTTGTTATGTGTGTGTAATGTGCTTATACTTTTGTGCATAGACATTGGTGTTTAGGTAGAGTGGCCACTGGCCTGACATAAAATGGGGGACACATCAACGACTTGAGGAGATAACAATAAGACCTTGGCTTCTACTCGTAAACCTTCCATTAATGTACAAAGTACATTTTTAAGTAGTGTTTAAAAAAAAAAGTGTGATGGTTGTAAGGACTTGGCAAAACTTGAACACCAATTGTGCATTTTTGCTTCAAATCCTTTATTAGAAATGCTAAACATAAAGGCATTTTGTTGACATAAAGGCATTTTGTCGAGAGGTCACGCCTAATGGAGGACAGTACTTCAAATAGCTGACCCTTCCTGTCTTGTACATGACTACTGGCTGCCCTGTTTAGGTGATTCATATAACACAAATAATAAACAAAATAGTGTTTGTAGATGCATCAAGTATTTGCAACAAAAAAGAAAAAAATATATATATACAAATCATTTAAAGCTTTGCAGAAGCAGAGAATTGTGAAGTTAGTAGTCCATTTATTTATTATAGATATTTGTAGTTGTTAAAAGGGGCGAATGATGAGAATCAGTAGTATAGCAAAAAACAATTCTGTAATGTTTAAAAAAATATCCTTAAGTTGGTGGTGTTCATCTTCATGACATTTATGTGCAATTATATTATTATTTTGGGTCAATGTACAGAGTTAATTTTTTGTAAACATTCCAATTGGGGTTTAAATATATAGTATATTTATTTGAATTTTATAGCTAGAGAATATGTTTAATAATCTCACAATGTGAAGTTTTATGTTTTCTATTTGTTTTTCTTGTCTTATAATTGTATCGGTCTCAAACTCAAACAGAAAGTAATTATTGGGGATGAGCTCCAATACAAGAGATCTCTGGACATAGCTTATGCATATTCATATACATCTTCTATTTTATAGTTTTGATTTTGTACTGCTTGCATACGGTTTATATTTCTTTCCTAATTGTCTGCCTTTCCTGTTTTTTGTTGTTGTTTTTTGTTTATACTTGTCTTTATTAAGTTTGTTATCATTACTTAATGATTGTATGCTTTTCGTGAAATAATATTTATCATTCTGCATGTACTGTGTTGTCCTAGGGTTGCCCTACTTTTTTTGAGAAAACAAACAAAACAAGAGGACAAGTTGTTGGGTTGTGGCCTAGAAAGGGTCTTTATTTAGGGGTTCCCCCTTCCCATTGTTGGGGGGGGGAACTGATTTTAAAGGGTACCCACATGAAAATGATACCAGATTTGAAGATAGCTAGCTCAATCTCAATGTAAGATGTTTATACTTTGTGTATGACAAGCTAGTGTGACAGTATCATCCATTGAAACATGACACTTACTTATTTCAGAGGAAATACTTTGCCTTTGAGAAATTAAACCAAAGTTTCATAATTCCTCAATTAGAATCATTTTTACTTGAATTTGCTCTATTTAAGTTCAAGAGTGTTTTTTTTTAATTTTCATATGTGTCAGTTCTATTTGACTCTTCTCTTAAAGTACTTTTGTAAAATTGTCTATTATTTTATTGCCATTATTGTTTTAATAACTTCCTCTGTTGCTATATCCTTTAAATTTCTTAGCATGGAGGAATCATTTTTGTCACAAATTTGGTCATTATTTTCAGCCAATAGTTTTTACCGATTTCAATAAACCATTTTCTTTTATGTGGGTTAACTTAATTGCATCCTTGCTATTAATCAATCAATCAAATTAATAATCTTTGAGTATAATTTCAGCAATGTAAAACAACAGTGTTTTCAACAATGGGAATAATCAGTGCATTTTCTCTCTTTATTGTTCATACCCACCAACAAGAAAGCTTAAAATTTGAAGATAAATTTGAAGATAAGACAGCCATTGCACATATATGGCAGAAGAAAAAAAAGAAAAACTCCACAATAGCCATATTACATACCTCTATGAGTATTTCATTTACATTGCTCCTTACCTGTCTTTTCATAACTATTGCATTCCTATCCCCCCCCCCCCTCCCTGTGAAACAATGTTTGCTTGGTATCTGTATCCTATACCTACCTCTCAACTGAATCTGAACTGAATCTGTCAACTGAAATGTTAAAGTCTTCTTTCTGTATTCTTCCAAGAATTTCCACTTCTCCTAAAATTTGTTTCTGCTCACACTGTGACTAAGTATAGCTTTTAGAAGTATGCCTTCTGTTTTAAGTGTCTTAGCGTGGAAATAGTACTTACATGGTCTTAGAATATTAAAGTTAATTCTATCTAATTGTCTTCAGACATTAAAGAAGTATAGAACAAGGTATCATTATGGTTACTATTAGTTTTTGTTTTGTAAATTCATTGGGAATACTGCTAAACAGACTGTTTATGTATACAATTTCATTGCATTTTGTACTCTTAATTAATATCTCAATGAGAGTAAATGGAAACTTTCTTGCACAAATAAGAAAGTGCTAAAAAATAATATTTTGGATCAATCAATCCATCTTTTACTGTAGAGTTTACAAAAGCATAACATTGCACTCATGCAAAATATTGGGCACAACTATGCGTAGCGTATGCTATGAGTACGAAAATTGCAGTTGGACTTACCTTTCTTCACTGGAACGTGTTTACAAAACCTAAAATATTTTATGACTATGGTCTGATTTTCTTTTAAAATTGCAATGCTGAGATATGTCATAGCAAAGCACTGATAGTTCAGTAGCTTTGAAAGCAAAACACTAATATTAAAGTCTGTAGTAGTTGTTTTATAGTTGTCAAAATCACACTGTTGCTTCAATTCCTTTGAACTTGTTGTGAGTTTGGTAATAATTAATGTTTGTGTCAATTTAATGATAGTAGAAATAAAGTCCTTACTGCAAACTTATGTTTAAGCTGTTTATGTTTATTTTGTGTGCATTTTGTCTTTGAAATATGTTCTCTCTCTTGTGATATCAAGATAACATATCACTTTGAAATCCTGGGAAGATCATGGATGGCTTCTTGTTTGGAACAATCTTTAAAGTTCTTGTAAAATGCAACCAACCCTCATAAAGTCAATCAATGAATGTAAACTAAACATCTGTGAATGATTTGGGCAGACATTACATTACAGAATGAGCTCCCCAAAAAAATTGAAATTTAAACATGTAGTTTGATTCATTATGGATAAAAATGGGGACAGTAAAGACTTTCACACCATGTAGGCAACTGATATCACATGACCCAAGGACAATGGATTTTACACTATACATCTCTAACAGATCAAACTTCCTGGAGTAGGGGAGGCTTTGTTGGCAAAAAGAAGTTTCAAGTATCCTCATGATATGTCAGTGTTGTACATGAAGGCAAGTTATGTTTAGAACCATCTGTGCATTTTTCTATATGGTCCTTTTCAGGTTATGCCTCGAAGCACTTGTATTGGTACTTTAATACTATGACCTAGACATGCAGTTTCTATTAGATATGATTCTGAACTGTTCATATTGTCCATGTGAGTGCTCTGACGCTTGACCTTAAAGCACCATATATATAGAGCGGTTAGTTACAACTTACAAAGCATCAACAAATTGTTTACGGCAAACTTGCTTATAAATTCTACTTCAAGTAACATCTTTCGGCGTTCCTTACTAGCACTTCTAAAGTTAATGGACACGTAGTCTGTCAACATTGTCTGGTTGGCAGCAGTCGACATTCTATTGTTCTAACCGTGCACCTTGGTCAACTTAACTAAAAAACATCAAACAGGAGCTGTTTCGGTAAACGCAAAGAGGTAGGAATTTTAGAGAAGCTGAACCTTTCTTGATAAAACTGAAGTACAGTTTAGCGACCGTGTGCACCATAAAGCCTTTGCATATAGATGCATATACACTAACGTTACAATTGGGATTATCCTATGTGTAAGACACCTGTACAACTACAAGTGTGCATTGGAGGAGGTGGATGGTAGGGACTTACTTGTACTTAAATTATGTCATTATTCCAGTCATTTCGTTGACAGGATGAGACAACGAAGCACTGTAATGGATTTCATTGAAGATAAAGTAATTATGTGGGTAGACAGTTTCATCACACATAAATATATATTGTATTGTATAGGCTACTGCAGAACAGTCTGGAAATTAACATTAAATTCGTTCCATAGCTTGCATAGGCTACCATTCTTCATTCAACTTTTTCTGTGCAAGCAGTTTAAACTCGACATTGTGTTCTTATTTCTAACAGATCCATCAACTAGATCTGTCTGAAAGATGGCAGAGGATTCCCACAACTTTAAATATACAAGTAATGACTTCATCAAACAGATTGAATGGACAGCTAATGCAGACAGTAAGGTGAGATAAAATGTATAGGACTTGCACAAAATATGCCTGTTTGCATTAATTATGATATTCTGGAGCTCACTAGATGACTGATTTTTTGTTAATATCATCATATTTTGCATTATTTCCTGCAGTTTATACTTTTCATTTTTGATAGCTTGATACACTCCTGCAATCACGATGGGCTGTAGCCAAAGGAAACGGTTATTTTCTCTATGATCTGGATCAACTTGAGAGTCGAGTTCTCTCTGGTCAGTACGGTTTCGTTTCTCAGGTATTGTGCATTTAGTGTGTATTCAAAATAGCATCAGAGTTTACCTACTGATGTATGTTCTTCAAGTTTTACCTACTGATGTATAACAGCTACCATCTATTCTAAGTCAAAGTGTATTTATCACATGAGTACATAGCGTTATTTATTTAAATGCATATGTGGCACAGGGTATTGATCGATGATTTTGTGCACACGGTACAACAACAAATATCTTAATTATACAATTTGTACACATTGTGCTATCTTGACAAAATGTTAGAATTCTGGAGATAATCAGTTTTGATGTTTAGTAGAGAAGTACTGATTGTACAAAAACACATTTTTTTCAAATTTGTGTTGTTTTAATTTTTTCTATTGTTTTACTTTGTAGTCTTTGTGTATCCCTTCATGATTCTTTGCTCGAGATTTAGACTCATTGTAGCTAAGAAAGTGAGTCTCGTACATGTAAGCCACAGCCTGTAAGGAGGAAAACAATATGAAGTTGTTACCTGAGGCTGTGACATTTGGATCAGCCGCAATGTGTTTCTTTAATTAAGCATTTCTAGATTGTAAGAAATAAATATATGCAAACTATTTACAAGTCAGTTGACTTAAAATGCAAGCTATCTTAGTCCTTTATGTATTAAAAATAAGCAGCAAAGTCTTTAAAACAAAAGTATTTAACATTTTCATCTTTCATAGCTTAATATAGGAAGAGCCAATCTAAGGAGGAAGCCCCAGGATATGATGAGTCTTTCACAACCATTTGATAAGCAAAAGTTTAACTTTACAAAAGTTAAGTCACGAGAGGTGAGTTTTTTTATGCAATTAATAGATTCATTGCATGTATGATGTAACACTTGTGATAAAAACCTTTACAAATTACACCTGATCAGAAAAAATATCTATTGTTTTATTTTGTATACCACCTAGACCACCTAGTGCCAACAGTGATATGATTAGCTACCTTGACTCCACCATCTTGTCAAAACTCTCAGAATTCAATGCTCAGTCTGTGGTTCTTCTTGGCGACTTCAACGTGCATCATGAAGAATGGCTTGGTAGCCGTACAACTGACGCTGCTGGACGCCGTACACTGGAGCTGTGCAACTCTCTGGGATTAACACAGTTAGTCAAGGAACCAACCCGAGAGGATCAGATTCTTGATCTAGTCATGACTGACCTGGAAGCCTCTTGTACCACATACTCAAGACTTGGTACCTCGGATCACAATCCTGTCCTAGTAAAGCTGGACGTGCCACTCCACAGAGACAAACCCTACAAACGCAAAGTTTGGCAGTATGAAAAGGCTGACTACTGGGGAATGAGAGGTTTTTTAGCATCTGCGGACTGGTCTCTTGCTTTACAATCTGAGGACCCAGATGAAGCTTGCAACAACGTCACTACCATCATCAGTGATGCAATGGACATCTTCATACCAAGCAAGCTTGTGACCAAAAAGACCGGCGACAAGGTATGGTTTGACGACCAATGCAAACAAGCAGCTACCAGGAAGCGGCGCCTCTTTAAGAAGTCCAAAAGAAACAACACCAAGGAAAACAGGGACAAGTTCACAGCAGCTAGAAAAGAGTACAATCATGTTGAGAAAAAAGCAAAGCAAAGGTACAACAACAAACTGAAGGAGGAACTCTCAGATGGCAGCCTTAGCAGTAAGAAATGGTGGAACACTGTCAACACTCTGTCTGGAAAGTCTACCAGAGCTAACATACCTGTGCTGAAAGATGGAAACCAGGTCTACACCTCAGCAAAAGAGAAGGCTGAAAAATTCTGTCAGACCTTTGCTAGGAAATGCCAGCTTGATAGTGCAGAGGAACCTGCTCCAGAAGTTCAGCTTACAACATCTTGCGCCAAAGATAGAATAGCTTTCAAGGTCAAAGATGTCAGAAAGCTCTTGAGGAATCTGCAACCCGACAAAGCTACTGGCCCTGATGAAATCCCTGCCAGAGTCCTGAAGGAGTGCAGTGCAGAACTTGCAAGACCACTCAGCGTGCTGTTTGAGCTTTGCTTCTCACACAGTGTTTTTCCAAGTCAATGGAAAACTGCATCTGTCATCCCTATTCACAAGAGAGACTCAAAGTCAGATTCATCTATGTACCGCCCAATCTCTCTTCTCTGCATCATCAGCAAGGTTATGGAGGCAGCTGTACAGAACCAACTTCAGAAGTACCTCTTGGATAATCATCTGATATCGGATAGGCAGTTTGGATTTAGGCCACACCACAGCAAGGCTGACATTCTCACCATACTCTCTCAACAGTGGTCAAACAGCCTGGACAGAGGTAACGAGGTGCGACTTATTGCCCTGGACATCAAAGGTGCATTTGACAAGGTGTGGCACAATGGTCTCTGCTCAAAACTTGAAGCGAAAGGAGTCTCAGGCAATCTTCTCACTTGGATCAGGAGCTACCTCGCAGACAGATCCATCAAAGTTGTCTTATCTGGACAGTCATCAAGTACTTCCTCCATCAATGCATCAGTGCCCCAAGGGTCAATACTGGGACCACTTCTGTTCTCTGTGTTCATCGACGATCTGGGCGACGAATGTGAAAACAACCTCTACCTCTATGCAGATGACTCTACTCTGTACTGTGATATCTCATCAAGAGATGATCCCAAGGCGGTAACAGCAAGCTTAAACAGAGACCTAGAGCGAATGAGGATCTGGGCAGACAAATGGAATGTGACCTTTGAGCCATCGAAATGCAAGGCACTGACAATCTCAAGAAAGAGGAACCCTACTAAGCTGGATCTTATGTTTGGCAACACCAAACTGGCCGAAAAAGAGGAGCTGGAGATTCTGGGTGTCACAATTGACAGCAAGCTGACCTGGGCAAAACACATCTCCAAGGTATCATCCAGAGCTGGACAGAAACTGGGTGCCCTGAGGAAAGTTGCCAACAAATTGGACGTCAGGGGACGAGCAACAGTCTACAAGGCTCAGGTTCGTAGCGTGATGGAATATGCCTCTCTTTCATGGATGAGTGCCTCGCCCACCACCTTAGGACTACTTGACTCGATCCAGAAGAAAGCCCTTCGCATCATAGGCACAAGTGAGGAGAAAGCACGAACTGAGTTGAACATCTCATCTCTTCACCAACGACGTCAGGTGGCAGCAGCGACTGTTCTCTATAAGATGCACACCAACTCGTGCCCACCGGACCTAAAGGCAATGCTACCACAACCCTTTGTAGCTAGACAAGCTACACGCTCTAGCTTGTCGATGCCCGGCCATGCTTTCACAGTACCAGTTTCGAGGACAGTCTCCACTGGCAGGACCTTCATTCACTCTGGGGTACATGTATGGAACAGCCTACCAGATAGCGCAGTTGGTGACATTTCTGACAACGGTGCTCAGTCCTTCAAGTGCAGGGTGCATCAGCATCTTATTTCCTGTGCCTGATGCTGTAGTATGCGCCTCCCTTCTAATTGTCCTAAGTTGCTGTGGACCACTGATTGGCCCATGTGGATTTCCTTTATAGTTCCCTGTTGTCTATATTTGGTCTTGACTTCTGTCAATCTGCATGGGCTATTGTTCACTTTAGCATTTTATAAATAAAAAAAATAAAAAAATACAATGTAGCTAAGTGTTGTACATGTAGCTAAGAAAGTGAGTGTTGTAAATGCTCTTGAGAATTACATGGATAAAGCTTTTATCAATTGGGTGAGTAAATGCTTGCATGCTGTTACACTTCCCCTAAAAACCTGAACGATGAAGCCAAAAGATATGTCGGGTGTAAATGTTTTCAAGCAACATGATTATGAACCTTGATATTATTGTATAGCTCTAGAAATGTCAGAAATGGGTGTGGTTTCCTGTTGCCACTGTCAATTTAAGGAACAATTACCCAAAAAATTGAAAGTATTTTACAATTTGTATACAAGTTTACTCCTAAGATGTTTTTATCCCTCCACACCAAACTTTTAATTTTCTGACATTAAATTATTACTAAGAAGTAAGATTTTGTTTATGTAAAAGCTGTTTCATACTGTTGATAGGCTTCTTTCTAAATGGAATTGTTAGAAGTATAGAAATGTGGGTGTTTGGGATTGAAAAAGGTGATTTTGTACTCATTTTATAAAACAAACATTTTTTGCAGATGTCATTTAACATTTCTTTATTAAGATTTTGATGGTGCTTCACAATGAAGATAGGAGATGCAAAGGCAAGAAGGAGAAAGAAGATAAAGATGTTGTTCTGCTTAATGTTAGTCCAATAGAACACTGTAGTGTCCTGTTAGTTCCAAGTATAAATAGTGAATTACCTCAAATACTGACACAAGAAGCACTAGAGGTTGCCATAGAGATGACCATCCTCAGTGCCAGAAGGTAAGAAAAGGAAAAAATGTTAATTAATTTTTATTTATGTTTTTAATATTTTTTTATGTTTTATTTATTTGTCCGTCCGTCCGTTCAAACTTTCATTCAGTTAACAAGTTTTCAACATGCAACATGGCATGGATAACAATTTAAAGAGTTCAAAGCGTTGGATGGAACACTACAAAAATAATAACTTTGCCACTGTAGATTCTTATTGAGATGATTCCTTTAGATGACAATGTTTTCAGACAACCAAATTTGATAACCTTTGGGCTGTGGATAAACCACAAATCTGAATAAGGTTGTCTTCATAACAACAATTATCCACAATTATATTTCTCGTTCGAAAGCTACTAGTTTTGTTTGTATTTTACAGGAGTCTTCTAGTTGGATATAACAGTCTGTGTGCTTCAGCATCTGTTAATCATCTTCACTTTCATGCTTACTACTTAGAGCATAAACTAAGACTACAGTCAGAGGTAACATTCAGCTCTTCTGTCCTTCTTCTATTTAAGAATTCCTTCTCCACCTGTAAAAGGTAGCTCTACTCTTGCAATACAACAACATATAAAGTATGATAAATATCCATTGAAAAAACAATAGTTTGATATTTATCTTAGACCTGATAAATGTTGACAGGTCTTTTACCTAATTTGCATTTAACATTCTTGGCAGGGGAGACTTCTATTGTTATTGCCTAATTAGACTAATTACCAGTTAATTGCACTGTTTTGGGCAAGAAGAAGTACTTCATGTATTACCATTCTCACCCAGGGAATAATTTATGCAGTGCTGTATTGCAAAATGCTGTGGAAATGGTCAAATTGCTATACTAGTCCAAATATGTATAGCAGTTGTATTACAATGGAACCACAGTGTTTTATAACATACAGATATCATAGCCTTAAGAACTGCTACACAAGGTTGCATACAACCATAAAAGCCCCATTAACTTACACACTAATCAAAAAAGTAAAGTGGTCTCTAAGTCTAGTTAGAAGTTCTCACTAGCTAATCACTACCCATCACTGGATAGCTGACAAGTTGGCCTTTCATGGCATCATCAATTTTCCGTATCAGGACCATGAAGATTTTTGCTATCTGAGCCTGAAAGTTTGCTCACTTGTAAACAACCTCTTAACTCAGTAGTAAACAATTTTTCATAAGCTGCACCTGGGAGGACTAAAGGGGTCTAACATTGCCTCAATTGACCCAATTTTTGCACCACATGTACTTCCTTTCATGCTCTTCAACATACAAGACACACATAACCAGATCCTGATGATAACATATCATAAAGGATGTTCTCCTACTGCATTTTGGCACTTTTCATGGAGGAGAATATCCAGGCGGATTGATATAGACTATAATAGGAGTATGCCACCACAAACATTTGAAAAGCTAAATTATTTTCTGTCACTGAACAATGCTCTAAGTTACTTGGTTAATTGAATTCCAGTGGATTTCATTTTATTAAAGTTGATATATTATGGTCATATTGAAACCAACTGCTTTAAGATATATCTCTTGTTGTGATGTCACAAAGAATCTGCCGATTGTCTCTGCAGCCTACCAATGAGCTATCTGGTCCATGTCATGTGATGCTCTCCTGGCCTGTACCTGGATTTGTCTTTCAGTTAGTAGAAGGTGACGTGATGACTCTGGCAAGGTACATATACACAATAATATTTATTGATCATTGTTTGCAGAACTATTGTGACTGAATTGTTGTTTTCGTCTTACTAATCAAATTTCTCTCTATATGCAGAGGCTAAACCACAGGCTCAAATATATATGTGCCATTTGATGTGGCTTTAAATGCTCATATGCCAATTTCTTATTTTATTCATGTATTATAAAACTTTAACAAAGTATTGGTGTCCCTGGGCTTGAGGTAATGGGGAGGGGGGAGGTTAGTTGGTGAGATGGATAAGGGTGGAGGGAGGTAGAAATTGATATTTTTCAACATGCAGTTTCTTCTTTTTTCTGCACCTTTGTAGATTCATCATCTATCTAGGGTATGACTGTAATATAATCCTTGCTTTCCTTTTTCGAAGGAATGTCTATAAAGTCGCAGAATATCTTCATAATAGAGAGATAGCTCACAATGTCTGTTTGACGAGAGGTAGCCGTTTAGGTGATGACACAGACTTCACTCATAACACACTGAGGGCTTTCATCTGGCCAAGAAGATCAGTTTATGGTAGGTATCTAACCTGTGATGTATGTAGGATTTCAAAGGTTGGGGAGGGTAGGGATAATGGGGAGCAAATTCTAGATTCTGCTTGATTTAGGTAGGGATTAGGAGTTAGGCTTTGTTCTTCTTCCTTGTCTAAATGTAAAGAAGCCCTGACTGAATTTGTTAACCCGGACTGATAATGAGGGGTGGAGGGAGGGGTGTGGGTGGCATTGCTCCCAAAACCTGGATGTTGATTGTTCAGATTTTGCATCTATCAAATGTTTTGTAATGGAAAGCACATCATTCATTGCAATGCCCAATTTCTTTGTTTTTACATATAATTAATCTATATTAGTAAGGTTTCTTTGATATGCTTAAATCTTCGTTTCCATTTATAACCAGGAGTAAAGCCTGTTGATGCTTTCAACGTTGCCTTTTCAGAGCTGGCCGGACATCTCCCAATCATGAGTAAGTTTAATGAGGAAATGTTTCATTACTTCGGAAAAAGCGTTGCTTTGATTTATATCTAACTCTATGACAGGATTTATTTACAGACTGTAATTGGGGTAAACTGAGCTTGCATATTATGTCTACAATAATATCCCACCAGTACGTGACTCATATTCCTCAGATTAGAGTTGGAAAAATTCATTAGATAGAAAGTGTTCCTCTGTCAATACACAAGAGTAGGAAACACAGGAGGGACATTCGGGAGTCAGTTTCATAAGTGGCGTATATGGTACCTTCGATGGAATTTGACATGGTTGTTGGTAATGACACATTTTTAGTGTATTTTAATAGACAGACATGTCTATTGGGTACTGGAGCGATGCAGTTCGTGGATGTAATACATTTCATGGCTGAGTTACGGCATATATTGTATGAAGAAATGTTTTAATCATTACCATCATTGTAATTGTGATATAATGTAATAAAGAATGTGAAGTGAGAAAAAACAGCTCATGAATATTGACTCAATATCTGTTATTAAAGTGCACTGAAATAGTATCATTATTACAACACATTCTGTAGTATTGCAAAGCATAAAATACAAAGTTACTGGTGGATATCAGCAACTTTCGAGTGGATTTCTAATCAAGTTATTACTACATTGAGTGTAGACCGTACAAGCAGCTACATAGGAACATTTGAATTGATCAAATATTTATCTATCCATCCCTCTGTCACGTTTTGTCGTTTGTAGATGAGACTCAATTTGACAAATTTTCTGAAGAATCAGCAGTCGATGCTCTTCAACAGGCTAAGTTACCTTCTGAGAAATTCCAATCTTTACAAAACGATGTTTCTGATTTATTCATTGAATGACCGACCTAATAGAATAACCTGCCAATGTGGGTTACGGTACATGTTCCGTTAGAAACCAAGCTGATTTTAAAGGAGGAGCAAGCGTTTACATTTCATATCAAGTCTATCAAGTCCCCCTTTTTATACCCTTCTTATACATTGCTGAAGTCTTGAGCTAGTCTTATGCAAATGCTTCACTCATTGCAGCATGTGCAGACCTTGAAGTGTAATGTTTTTCTTTATTTATTTATTTATTTATTTATTCATTATTTATTGTTTAGTTTTGTTAACAGAACTTGCGGTACTTGCAAACACATTGTCCGTCAATATTGATCTTTAATATCTAGAACTGTAATAATACAAGAATTCATTGTTTTCCTTTATAACAATGTCTTACATGTCTTACACTGTCTGTTAGTCACTTAGTGTTTAAAATCACTATGAAATAAGACAACAGAAATGGGTCAAAGTGAAAGTCATCTTGACATGACATAAAACTTAAAAGAATAGTACAGAGGTTGCAATTGCTTCTAATATTCAGAAATACATTACTTGTGAGGCAAAATATCATAGGAAGAAAGAATGTAACTTTATTGCTGTTTATCCATGTCATTGGTGTTTATCGTGGAAATATAAATTCGGCTAGTTTAGTCTATTTTTCACTCATTCCACAATCTTCCTAGATTCTGCAAACCACTTCACCTCATTCCATCATTTATTTTAATTAAGCATGTACGTACGTCACACGCCTGTAAGTTTATGTGTTAACTCTGACCAGATGGCGCTCTTCCCCTTTTAAGACACAGATCATGATGGGGGCATCTGTCATTTCATTTCAAGTTCACTTTATTTCCTTCAATTTGCACCATCTTCCATTGTCTTTCATCCACATTCCAATTACTGCCTGCCTGTCGATAAATTTTAGTACTGAAAGTGTACGAGTTAGAGCTGTCCTGGGTGCTTTGGGGAGGGGAAAGAGTTTTTCTTTTCTGATTTTCTTTAAAATAGGTCAAATTCTGTTGTATTTTATATTTAATATTATATTTGAAGTATGGAGCTATGAGTAATATTATATTAGCAAAGAACTTGAACTCCTCTGTTACTTTTATTTTATTTTTATTTTGTGAAGCTCAACAGCTGTGGCATTGTTACACTTCTTTAGAAATGCAAATTATTTCAGATTTTTGATTTGAAGTTGTTTGTACTAGCTCTTCCAGGAATTGTCATTCTTATTGTTTAATATTTATTTTTATATCATCTTTGTGATTTGTGGTGGTATTAAAATATTTTTATATTTTATATATAGTTTGTGATGAGAGTAAGGCTGAAGTCCTCTTTACTCCTAACTATGCAACTCT
Source organism: Apostichopus parvimensis (assembly GCA_000934455.1). NCBI lineage: Eukaryota > Metazoa > Echinodermata > Holothuroidea > Aspidochirotida > Stichopodidae > Apostichopus > Apostichopus parvimensis. The sequence goes on from JXUT01140306.1 coordinate 24,232, forward strand.
TTCATATATAGTACTATGCTGATATTATTTTTTTAGTCATAAAGATATATGTATGTATTACCTCGTCTAAAAATGTTCTTTTCATTTTTGAAGGTAAATAATAAATTATATAAATGAATAAATATCTTGCCTCAGTTATTACTAGTTTTCACTCTTTCACAAATTTTTATTGTTTGTTTTACACTTATACATGTTGTAACCACAGAATGTTACTCCTACCTTCAACTTCTCTCCTCCTTCATCCACCTTAGCCCCACCCCTTCATCCACCTTAGCCCCACCCCCTTCATCCACCTTAGCCCCACCCCCTCCATCCACCTTAGCACCACCCCCTTCATCCACCTTAGCCCCACCCCTCTTCCCATAATCTCTACTATGCCTCTCTGCCTCTGAGGAGGAGAAAACATAACTAACATGACATGACTGCACAATAATCACGCCACGACTATGCAGCAGGGTAGTGTCGTATTAAATTGAAAATCTCTAGCTTTATCTAATTTTCATATTTTGAGATGAATATGTATGGCAACAGCAATTAAGGCTAAGTGAAAATTTTCTGCTATTGGCTGGTTTACAGAACCCCATTGATGTGATCCATTTATAACATCAGAGCAATGTTTTCTGATATTTAGCAACCCCCACCCCCACCAAAAATGATTTTCTTCTTGAACTTCTCGCGGTTGTCTGAAGGAAGAAATACTGTATGTATGTATGTATGTATGTATGTATGTATGTATGTATGTATGTATGTATGTATGTATGTATGTATGTATGTATGTATTCTAGATCCTCCTGCAAGCAGGAACTCGCGAAGAAGCCATCATTGGCTTATCAAGGCCGCAAGCTGACCGAAGTCAGTCTCTTAGATTCATATTTAACGTCCATGATTATAAATTGTCAATGTAACTGGACGACATACATTAATCTTGGAGTGACTCGAACCGGGGACCTTATGATTGAAAGGCACCGGCGTTAACCACTGAGCTAACACTCCTTTCGGGGCAATGTTCCATCCAGGTTCATGTTTGTCTGGGAAATCGCAGATTTTTGTTGGGTAAGAACGACCAGCACCTCCAGTCGTCGGATTATAGTAATGCTTTTTTGCATCCAAAAGGAGAGGCTCATTTTTTGACGGAGAAGTTAATACACTTGTACCCGTAAACCCAAACGAACCCTTTGAAATTGAAGCGTTTTCAAGGTTGGATCCATTTCTGCCATATTGATTGTCCTAGTTTGACAGTTCCTCAAATGTTTATGTAAAATGACAATTTACCCGTAAACCCAAACGAACCCTTTGAAACTGAAGCGTTTTCAAGGTTGGATCCATTTCTGCCATATTGATTGTCCTAGTTTGACAGTTCCTCAAATGTTTATGTAAAATGACAATTTTTGTACCATATTAGTGTGGCTCAAATATGCTACCTCGTAACCAGATTGGACTGGCACACGCATCTGAAATTGACCAGTATTTAGTTGTTACAAGTCTACGGTTTTATTTTTGACATGAACATTCCTGTCATGGTGATTTTTGGCAAATGGATACTAGTTTTCATTTCGAGTTTTCTTTTCTTTTGCACCGACTTATGTTCATTGCTGTACCTGACTTTGTTAAACTATCGTACTTACATTGGCAGAGAATTAGTAACAACACACGGATAAAGATATTTGATAGCTGTTCTTTGAGGTATCCCTTAGATGAGCTTGTGTTTAAGACATATGCACCCATTTTTTGATTACGTAATATACCAACCTGAAGCTATCCCAGGATTCATCACAGGATTCGAATCCTGGGATGAATCTGAATCCTGTGATAGCTTCAGAATCTGAA
>KN895740.1:0-45960 GCA_000934455.1 Apostichopus parvimensis
ACTGACGGTAGCAAGCTGTGTGTGTATTTTCTGGGATCGATGGTGGTGTCTAACACTTCTGTTACACCTCATTCAAAACTAGGTCAAATTACCAGCATGAGACGTTTCTTTGTGCGCAAGTCTTCACACCCTTTAAACGTATCAACTCATGTAACTTCCTCTCCCTTCCAAATCTACCATTCTCAAGGCTTACAACTGTTTATCTACTGTGATTTACATCCATTGGAATCTTGTTGGTTTTAAAGTTTATGGTGAAGTTTCTGAAGGAAGCAAGGACCTGTATTCAAGATACCATCAACTGTATCAAGCACTGATAAGTATCATGTTAAATTTTGCAGATATTTGGACATTAGACAAGATATTTGGACAAGTTTAGATATTTGGACAAGTTTGGACAAGTTTAGATATTTGGAAAAATTTCATTAAATTTCCCAACATGCCTGTCTATTTTGTGTACAGAGGTAGTACCTACCAGTTGTATTATTTGCAATCTAATTAAAACTCTTTAAGGTCAAGGTTAATCAAACACACGTACTGTAATAGGACACACAAGTAAATGCAATATTGGGAGATATGTATGGATACAACTCAGCTTTAAAGGGTTCCACAGTTATGACCCTCACCGACTTTGTTACTTTTTCATACAAGAACTTGCATTCACATGCTGAGTATAAACTTCATCCAACTTTAACTTTTAGTTACTTTGTTTACAAGTATTCATACTTTGACCTCTGTTGACCTCAAATGATCTTTATTCTCTGTTGACATTCAATGCACTTTAAACCCATGGTCAAAAACAATATTTGTTGTTCACACAAAGGTGGACATAAATACATGTTATTATATGTACTGTATCATGTTCAACAGAGTATTGTTACTATTTTACATCAGGATAAGAATTAAAATTAGATACAACTTGGTTCTTGTACTCATTACAGTACCTTGGTCCTTCATAAAATGTATAAAGTTTAAACAAGCTTTACTTAGAACTGGAATTATAGAATATTATTAGAGTTTACATTATATATTGTTCTTGTCCTCTCTGTTGGCCTCAAAAACAATTGGGGGAATTACTTAAAAATATGACTTACAGAATATTACAAATATGTCCTCGGTCATTTTGTTATTACTGGCAGGGTATTCTCAACAAACATTGAATTTTCTATGCAGGCTAGAAAAATATCTGGATAAGGCAGGATGCAATTACAATAAACACCATTGGTTCTCTGCTTGTATCCTGTTTGTGTGAGGTATTGTGTAATTGTGAAACAATCAAGCAGCTCGGTTTATTGAGGGTTGCCAGGGGATGTTACTTCCCATCACTGAGTTCAATTATACAGGTACAATTTCGTTGTAGGATTACACATAAAATCAGCCCAAATAAGTCAAGTTAACACTTCACAGTATGGGTTGGGAAAACAACCATATTAACTGTCCATCACTTCCAATTTTCCATTCTTTACAAGTTGGTTGGTAAACAGCTTCCTACAGTAGTCAATTGGTGGAGAAGTGCATACTGTACACATTTGCATTCCAAAAAGTGATTTCTATCAAATTCAACATTCCATCCCGGCAGTTACATTGTCTTTCATTATAAGCTATGTTGATTTGAGTGCATATGTATAGCATGGAGACGGGAAAGAGAATCCCCAATACGCAGCGGTTTCAGGATTAGCAAGTGACGATACTTACCTGTCTCCTAGTCAACTCATGCACTTTCCTATCATGTAGTTAAGGTAGATAGGAAAGTGCATAATGTTTACTGGGAGACAGGTAAGAGAGTCCAGCAAAGTAAAGTATACCACCGTATGCGAAGGTAACGAGACACGTGAAGAGGATACTCAAGAGCAAAATTGATTTTTGACATATGAAAGAGGAACAAAATCTAAGCATTCTTGTGAAACTTGTATTAAAATCCTATGTACTGCTTTTCAGATATATATTGAAGTTCTTGCATTTTCTTGCGTAACTTGAAGCAAACAGGTGTGATGTCATAGTTGCACACTGACAAAACCATGGTTTATTTTGCTTTGTTTCAATCTGTTGTATTTTATCTGTGATTGGAGGTTGATTGTTTGCCTAAAGGGGAAGTGAAGGCTTGACATACCAATGCCTGCGAAAAAGGTACAATATGGATGCATCAAAGTTTGGAGTAGAAAATCAGATGCAAATTTTAAAAGGAAAAAAATAAAAAATTGTCAGTGTGCATCGATGACATACTAACTGTTTGCTTCAAGTTCACTTTTGGTACGGGAGGTGACAACTTCAACTGTCAAGTATTTCAAAAACAAAACGTTGGATTTTTATGCAAATTTCACCACAATGCTTAGAATATATATACTCCTTTTTGATTCATCAAATATACACCGTTCACCATACTGAGTATATCATGTTGTACAACAGAATTACAATCAACATCATGGACATATACATGTATGTATTTGTGCACAAATTTATACAATTACAATGGGTGGAAGCAATGACGGACATTTCCTTCTACCATCCATGACAAACATTGCACAATGTCATTGAAGTTTCACTTTCAAGGCGTGATGAGTGGGAACGGTAACAAACACACCAGATGGCCTTGAATACTCCGGATAGTATGATAATCAAACAATTACTAGCAGTCCAATGTATCAGGATCAGGATCAGGACTGTGTTCATCGAACGTGGCGAAGAACCGGCAATCAAAATTGCTGGTACAAACTTAACTGTATGTGTACACTATGCTCAGCATCAACCAACGGGGAGATTTTTGTTAACAGTTGCTCAAAGTCACATCAAAACATTTCACCACAAAGCTAGCAAGCAAATTTGCACATCTAGGGAATGATACACAAGCTTTGACCACATCAGTTGTCATTAAAGTTGAAATACCCTATCGCTTAGAAAAATAGAGAAATTTAATGCTAAATTGGTCAGTTTCAAGCTGTGAGGCCGACTGGTTTCATCTTAAGGTTTGTTACTTAAGAATCATCCCAACAATATGCTATTTCCTACAGTAACCATGGGAGTCAAAGCTATTAAACTTTCACAAGCACCACACCACAAACCAAGACTTGATCAAAAATATCAATGATGAGAAATACAGTGCCATCAAAATTCTCTGCACTACTAAGTCCATCATAAAAATGGAACTTGCAATATATATATACAGGTTCTATCCTCACATGAATGCCAAAAATGACCAAAAACATTCCATAATCATTGAGCTACTGTAGAGAAGTTGGCCACTTTGTGGATATATCAGACAACCTGTTCCAAGGTTGCAAAACATTTTGTCAACAACTTTCAAAACTTGAAACTTTTCATTCTACCATTTTTATACATATTCTTATATTTTCATTCACAACATGACTGTAATCATAGCAGATAAACACTTTGGCAATATCCAGGTATCTTACGACCAATCATCAACTGAGATTAATTCAAGATAAGCCTATTTTTGATTAATAAGCTGTCTACACCAATTATACCAACAGTACCATCATTAAGTACAGTCAAGCTTTATCAGGGAATAACTATACAGTGCCCAATTTGTCATCTGCTGACTAAGACATTGGCTTTGGGAGAAACTTCCGATCCAGTCACCGGGAGCACGGACGACGCAAGTCTACACCACCCCAGTCCACAGCTCTTGTGGGGTTTGTTGTTACCTGATAAATTCCAAAACTTACTTCCAAAACCTCCAAACCTTCCAAAACCTCTAAAACTTCCAATACCGGTCATAGAGGACGCACAGTGTTATTATTTTACCAGGACTTTATAGGCACGGTAGAAAAAGGTGCTAAGGTTGTGAGGAGACAGGTAAGCGAGGAGCGAAGTAAATCACTAAATTATTAACTGGACTATGGAAGTATGATTTGGTAACAAAGCAGTCTTTATTGTCACTACTGGATAAAATTAATTGCAATTTTGCCACTTATGTATAAAAAAAAAATTGCGCTTGCAAACCTGCCTTACAGTGGGCCAATAGTGTGGGAGAGTATTTTGATGCAATATTCCAAAGTTGGCTTTTCCAAATGGTTGTTTGAAATCTATGCCTGTACATGGTATAACAGTATACAGTACTTACAGTAGCCATTAAATAAGTATTGAGTAAAATCTGTTTTCTTACTTATATTGAGAAGTTGCCTGCATTTGGTGTACATATAAATACTAATTAATATGCAATTTGAAGGTTTCTCCAAGAATGAAATTTACAAGGATGCAATAACAATTTGTCAAGGTCTCTTAACTGATGACCATATGAATGCGGCCATTCTCGAAAGACAGTTCTACAGCTGGAAGAGCTATAATCAATAACTGAGGCAGTTAATTGCCATGGCAACCAGTTTTAACACAGCATAAGAGATCTGTCAGAAATGCTGGACAGGTAGTACTGTAACATGGTCAAAGTGGATTTATTGTGTGGTCTAATTACTTTATGCGAAGCAGAGCTCAGGCATTGGAATACAGGTTATTTAATGTCTTAATGCCAGTGGACTTCACCATATGCCCATAGAATAAAACAAAGCAGGGGACAATTTCTGCCAGTAGACGATAAAATTTAAAAAAAATGTATTGTGAGTTGGTTAAAAGTCTTTAGTCACAAAATTTATTTTATGCCAATAGAATAAAACAAAGCGGGGACAATTTCTGCCAGTAGACATTAAAACTTTATAAAAATGTATTGTGAGTTGGTTAAAAGTCTTTAGTCAAAGAATTGATTTCTTGACCTAACATAATCCTTGTATTACTGCTTGTTTTCCAGCGAAGCCTGTACAGTAACTGATGTATGTTGTAAATCAGGAATGTCAGTCAGAACTTGTTTTAGCTAGTAGATTTTTGAAGCACTGGCATATTTTAGAAAGTGGGCAAAATTGTGAAATTCTTACCCTCTGAGCTATAAGTTATGTATTTGTGCAATTTGTATTTGTTCCTTTTCAACTTAAGGTGAAACGGCAGAAGTCAGACATTTCGGCAATATACACTGTCGACAATAACCTTCCCATTGCAATGCAAAATTCTACTCTATTTATTAATGTCATATAAAGGCATACTTTAGCAAGTGGCTAAATTGCTGAAGTCTCACCCTCTAAAGCTATTAGTGATGTTTGTGTGTTCCACTTTGGAGAAACAACTGTCAAAGTCAAACATTTCAGAATTGTACACACTGTGGACAATAATATTTTCAGATTAGACGGACTAGCAGGAAGTGTGTCATGACTATCGCTCTAAGAAACGGTACAAAAACAAACATACTTAAAGATACAAAATCGGACCAAAATACCATATTCTGGTTGAACAGCATGAAATCTCAATTTTTCATTTGGCCAGCAAACTTCTTTGATAATTTTTGAGAAAAGTCACCCAAGATTGAGTCTAGGCATCAATGCCGAAATAACTTGATCCACTCCAGTCCCCTTACAACAATACATTAACCATGTGACCAAGATGATGTCATGTCAAGTAAGTATATATTACAGCAAATGTTTATGACTGTCTGTATGGGCTCACCAAAGTATAAAAATTCTTTATTTAACAGCTGAGAAGATCTAATTCACCAAAACCTGAAGCAATAAAGAATGAAGTTTGTAACTATTTAACTGTCAAGTGACATTGATAATCAAGTTCGGTGGTTCACTCAGCAAGGCCTACGAAACTTTCAGCTTCCAGGGGCAATGGCAGTGATTTCAACGACTCTACAAAATGATGGCTTCGCAGTGTATTTCCAAAACTTATGGTTTGGATATTTACAAGTGACAAACTTACCCATCTCCCCACAACCTTAGCACTCTCGTTCTACCCGGTCATAGAGGGCACACAGTGTTCAAAGGTTACCAGTTCATTCTAGACAAGGTAAAATGAGAGTGCTAATGTTGTGGGGAGGCAGGTAAGCCAGGAGCAAAGTAAATTTGCGGTTGTGAATGACAGTGGGGATTGCCACCAACTATGGGCTGCATAACTCAGTTGGTAGAGTCCTGAATTTGTAATCCAGGGATCACTGGATTGAATCATGTTCCAGTCATAAACTTCCTCTTTTCCACTGTTTATAACTTCCCAGTCTTGCAGTTTCACATTATTCATCTACCTGTACAATTTACATATATTGTAGGTAGATCTATAACCAACCAGTTGTGCAGACTTTGATTTGTTTTAAAATCTGTTTGTTCCTCCTGAATTGTGCAAATCTCGGTTTTGCAAACTTGACTTACCACAGCTATCAGCTATAAATGACATTCTCATAACATTCTCATAAGGGAAGCAATGGAAACTACATTAATGCCTTAACATTCTGGAGAATTTCTACAAAAAAGGAAACAATTTGATAAACTTACTGTAGGTCAGTAAACTTGATGTACCTGACATGGAGAGGAATCATCACACATGCCAGGTAAAACTGAATACAAACCGCTTCTAGAATTTGCTAAAAAATTACAACTTTCAAGGATTACAATCAGCATGCATTCCATTCCTAAATTTTTATTTTATTTATTTTTTTAATAAAAAGTTAATAAACTATTAATCCAGAAGACATATCCTTTCAAATTTGTCTCTTTGATTTGTCTTCTTTATTCTCCCCTTACTGAACTTTCTTTCCTACAAGCGTTTCAGTCCCTAGTACTGTATACATATTTAAAAAGCTCAGTTGACTAACACTTAATCACAAGCAGATGGGTGAATCTCTTACTTGCACGCATTAGAAATAACTTGTGGACAAAATGCACTGTCTGTATGTACATACTATTATGTACAGTCAATTATGATAAATTTAAGGCTTGCAAGAACCATGCAGAGATAATCAAACGGTACAGGAAGTCAGCGAGGTTCAGAAATGCTCTGAGAAGTGAGTGAAGCTCTACAAGGCCAACATATCTTCGCCCTAACTGAGAACCTCATTAGCAGACGTACATTTTAATATTGACAATGAGGAATGGCTTGGAAGGCCAGTACTAAGCCCATATGAAGAAATGCAGTCTGTAATGCAGTCGGCAAATATGCGCACAAATTTATGGCAAACTTACCGAGAATAACACTAATGATGATCAAATACAACAGAAAAGACGGTACTACGCCAACAGCAGCCTGATGACGTTTGTGTAGTCATTAGTAGTTAATGATGGTTAACAGCCTTTAATTAATAATATTGAGCACTTTCCAGATATATTTTCAATTAACTATCAAATTTGTGAATTATCAAGAAATTCAACTTCATTAAATTATGTGACAGTGGACAGTCTTGTTAGAGTAAGATTTTGAGTTTGATTGCAGACTGTTGATAGCAACTTGGAAATCCAAAACGTACACAAAATATTGCTTATATATGATGGTGAGACTGATCACACTTTCGTTTCATGCTAAGATCGCTCGTTACTGCTCCGTTAATGAAAACATGTAAGGATGTTTGTTGATGTCCTCTGTCAGTCCAAAGGAACAACAAAATTCACGAAGAGCTACACATACTTATTTTTAAGAAAAACCCCGGTTTGGGTATTTTTAAGCAAGCTTCTGTATTGACCTGTCCTAATAGACCTACTAAATATTTTTCTATTCCATCTATTGTGAACAGTTTAGCATTGCACTCCTGTTGAACTACTGTGACTTCAACGCATACCTCTTTTCTTCGAAGTCTACCATTACTTGAAGTGCTCATGTAATTTTATGACTAATCGTCATTGGCAAGAACTATTGGAAAGAAACTATAAGTTCAGCGAATGAACCACATAGCAACAGAAAAAACAGCATGGACAAAATCATATTCCATGAAAAATGCTGCTTTATAAGCAGTATCCTACATATTTTCTTCATCTAGATAAACAATGAAGCTCAAAAGTCAGAACTTCAAGGTTTCAAGTCTGTTTGTCTTCAGGATTGGGAAAGCTGGGTCAACTGCAATGAATCGACAATGATGACGACACCAAAGGTTCTAACCAACATTTACAACCGGATGCAGTATGATATACAGGCCTGTAAAAAGTCGGCAAAACGGGGAGCTCATTGCCGGGAAATCTTGATAACTCGCGGGAAATCTCACACGCAGGGGAAAAAAAATAAGGTGGAAACAAGGTTAGAGAAAGAGCCAAAGAGGAAATAAATTTTAAAAAGACGATAAATAAAAAATCATAAAAACTTACTAGTGTCTGGGTGTCTTTATTTCTCTTCTGAAAAATCTGTAGCTTGTGAGGGGGGCACATCCCCCCTCATACACCCCCCTGCGCCACTAACGGCGCGAAGGCTGCTCCGCAGCCATATGGTTCGCGGGAAATGATACCTTCCTTGCCGGGAAAAAAACATTTTCTACACCCCTGATGATATAGCAACATAGCTGTTGCATTCTAACCAGAACTGAACACTAACTTTAACTCCATGAGCTTATACAGAATCCATAATGTCCCATTCAACCAGAGCCAGGAAAGGAGGGGAGGGGCAATGCATGACCTTTAGGTCAACCACAACCAAGAAGAACAATATGACAACCTCCTCATCTCTCCATGTCAGAGCTCATGTGCTAAAGTAGGCCAAAGGTCTGAATGCAAATACATATCCAGAAACAATGAATCCACAGAGATTGCAACAAATTCATAGGGCTATATCAATCACCTCAAGTAACAAATGCAAAATGATCCTTTTTTTTTAGGGAAATTTTACATTTCTCTCATCATTTGTCCAACTTTTCTCAATGTCTAGATCTACTTGTTTATCTGCTAGCTTCTACTATTTATACATCATATGTGTATGTTCACATTAACAATTAAACTGTCTATTCTGATTACAGTTCTGACCACATGGAAGATTTATTCATGCTTACCTGGGTTGGCTGTACCCAAGGATGACCACGGTGGGTTTTTACTACCCCCAAACTGAGACATTGAGATGATGGCAAGCTAAAATAGAAAAGAAAAGGAAAAGAAGGTTTACGTTAATGAATGACGCAATGCTGTTTCACTCCTATCTTCTACCAACCTCCCCGTCCCCCACCCCCCAAATGAAACGCTGTGTATGGAACCTTGAGTGCATCTATGGAGGCAAACTTCCATGACTAAGGAGACTGAACGGAATTGATAATCTAGTCAAGAACCTATTTAAAGGTTCCATCGTTATAATTTCATGTTCGATATGTTAGAGAAATGAACTAGAGGAGGGACAGCTAGCGATATGCAATTATGCTATCAACACATCATCTCATAACTCTTAAAGTCTTTTCGATGGTGAAGAAATGACCCTTAAGGAAACAATGGAATGTATGCATAAAGGGCCAATGATAAAGTCATTTAGATGGCCTAGCAATTAAAAGGGCTGTAAGGCTTTTCTGTACACTGTAATGGAGTGTTATCATAGTATTTTGACTGGTTCAATATAGGTCACAACGATGAAAGACAAGACAATATTTCTGGGAAGAAAACTCCCAGGAAAAACTAACACAGGTCACTCCCTGAAATCATAAAACTTACTGGTTTATATATTTACGAGTGACGAGCTTACCTGTCTCCATAGGTTGTGAGGAGACAGGTAAGCGAGGAACAAAGTAAATTGGTTAATTCAGAAGGAGCATTTGAATAGGTGGAGTCTTGTATGTAGGATTAAGGACTGACTGCTAAAACGGAGGAGGAACATCATCTATGAGGAGTACGTGCTATGTAATGTGGCTTGAAGTTCAAGCCTTCACAAAAATAACAATCTTGAACATTAGTAGTTGCAAGAACATGGAATAACTTGCCACCACAGTGCAAACAGTATGACTGAGTAGTCCGAGGGTAGAATATTCTTTTGACTGTATTGGTTGTGGTTGTGTAAGTGTATGTGTTGGCATGTATGGTCCGTTATTACGAGTAGGCCATCGTACTGTATGTGTTTCCTTATTGACAAAAGAAATTCTCTTTCTCTCAGTAAAGAAAGCACTTTCTTTACTTTATGTTTACAGACTAGACAAGTCTTTTGTAAATATGGCACTATTCCAGAGGCATTTGTCTTTCTGCTGAGACTGATCGGAGGAATTCAATCAAATGAAAAACTGTCAACTACCATTTAATAACCAGTAACAAACTTATTACTCTGTTACCAAACCAATTATAAAGCTCAAGGATATTACTTGTTCTTCTCAGAGGCCCAGGTCAGAATGATCCATTGTTCTCTTGAACCAACAACCAACCAATACTGGAATACAATAGGGAGTGAGTGCTTTCACCAATGAGGAAGACACAACTGCACAGCTGTTCATCCACTGATATTCTAGGGCGGAAAATAGTCCAAACATTTCCCTCATAGCACTTTCCTAAAAAAGAATTAGCTTTAAGGAAGGAGTACAGTACTAGAAAACATATCAACCCCTTCATAGCTTATATTGTCTGCCATATGTGACATTGTTCCTCTTAGAAATATACATGTCCCTACAGGGGATTGAATCCTTAGGTAGCCATCCTGACCTAGTGCGACTCAGCAGCAAGAGACTGTAGATGCAACACCTTCGCACCATTCAACCTCATGGGCTCAACATTCAGGAAGGACATGACTAACCTTTCTTCTCCTCCCCCCCCCTCCATCTCCCCTTGTTCCCCCTCTGTCACCCCTCTTCTACTAGCTCTCTGCCACCTTTATTCTCCACACTTTTCTGTCTTTGTCCTTCTCTAATTTACTCCCTACACTCTTCCCTTAATCCTCTCTTTGTCCCTCTACAGTTTATCTCCTACCTCTCCTCTTCCCCCTGTTGGTTTCTTTCTTCTCTCAATCCTTTGTCTACTAATCCTCTTACATCTATTTTCGCCCTGCTCACTAACCTGTCTGTATGCTGTGCTTGCATTTGTCCCTTCTGTTATTGTTACTTGTCATTCAGCATCTAAGGAAGATCCTGCTAGGATCGAAATGTCAGGCCCTCTTACTTTCACATAGAAATATAGTTAGATTAATTATTCAGCATGCCAATATTCATGATGAGTTATAGCTAATATATGCTGTACAATGTACACATAGAGTGACAGAGGCACCTTTGTGTTGATAATACTCTTACAGTTATCAGATTTACATGTTCAACATGATCCACGACATACTGTAGGTACGGGATTTTCACTATATTGATACGTTCTTGCAATTGTTATGGTAACTTGAAGACAGAAGGTATGCATTTGGTGTTATAATAGTTATAAATGTCCTATTTATAAATATTTATATTTATACTGGAAATAAATAAATGAAAAAAAAAATGAAAACAACACCATACTACTTATCAACTGATGTAGCTTTGATTGTACACAAAGACAGAGAATTATTTTCAGATATTATCAACCACAAAGTTGGAATGGAAACCTATAGGATTGTTGACTTTTCTGGTGTTAGTGACCAGTTTCAAATCTTTCTTGGCAGATCTACAAACAGAAGAACGATAAAACCAAATGCAAACTTGCTGACTATTTAGCTAGATAAGTTTCCATGAAATTAAAACTCCTTCTCTCTGCCAAAAATTTCTTAATGTCATGCTTTGAGAATATTATGGAGAATAGTAGAAAAAAAAACCAAACTACATCAAAAGTAAACTGCAATTGTAACACAAATTAGAGATTGGTAATCTCTACAACTTCCTGGGAAGTAATAACTGGATAATGCTTTACAAAACATTTTGAGAAAAAAATGTTTAAAAACCACACAAAAATTATTCAGAAAGTAAAACTGTTTTTTAACTGTTGGCATATCATTAATATCGTAGTAACAAGTTACACTTGTTGACAACACAACTAAAACTGCAAAAAGTTCAACAATGAAGGTGATTTGACCCTGTGAATGCCTTCTAGTTAATATCCTTTGGTTATACCTACATCAAACCCCACCCGCCTTTTCCCTGGCCCCCTCCATCACCCATAGAATAGATACCATGTGCAGTATGTTATCCTAATGATAATACTCCATTGCTGAACACATTTTAGAGATGGTAGGAACATAAATTTACATACATGTACCTTTCTTCATCTTTCACATTAGTCAACATTGACTGAGAGTGGGAAGTAACTTGTACCTAGCAGATGATAAAGTACTGTGCCACTTTCAATATCAACATACCGTGTGTCCTTTTCCAATCCTATATCATATCACAAGAGAAGGAATGAAACATCTTCTCTGACTATATATTCTTTCAAACATATACAGTACTTCAAGTCTATTATAGTCTACACTGGTTTAACCCATCTTGGGCCTCTCTGCAAGCAACTTTGCATGACTACTCTATATTAGACAGTCCACATCAACAGTGTAGAACTATTCTGTAGATTTTGCTATGTAATGCTCTATCTAAGCCCTGGCAATGAACTTGCTCACTGATCATCACGCTGCTGTAACAATCAGTCCAGTCAAGGAGAGAATGCTGCAACGTGTGTAGCATTGAAGTTTGACCTTGATAAACAACTTACAAGCAGGGCAGTTCCAGACAAGCCATTGTCTGTTCTCACAGTTGCTATGTGCAAAGTTCACTAATTGTAGGCCAGTGCTATTGTTCCCATATCTACGGGGAATCTACTGACTTCTTCTGCAGTGCAGATTATTCAGGAGATAAGTTATCATAGATACTAAGCCTGTTAATGAAAAAAGCAAACAGAGCCGGTAGGTTTTCCATGGGGTTTAACCGGCGCATACGCTGATACAATACCTGCCTGTATGGGCACATATTTTACTTGCAATGATGTTGCTTAAATATGACATACAGTAAACATTGCTGCTGTTGCAATGAAAGTGCTTACAATAAAATCTAAAAACAGATTCCTTTTCTTTACTTTCTTTGTTTTTTGTCCTTTTGTTACAATGATATTCTGCATTTAGTTCTCACAACAATTTATGATGTAAGCCATTGGACTGAGTCAATATTTATTTCTAAAAAATGAAGAAAAAAGACTTAAAAGAATAAATTTCACAGTTTAGTTTTCTCTTCTTCTTTTTTTCAGACATCACATGTTTATTATAAAAATTTGTTTAGGGGACGAAATATAGATCCATAGATCAAATTCGCAATATTTGGGGACAATACACGTGCCTTTAATATGGAAAAAACACACCACAATTGAACATGGACAGTGAAATAATGATACAAATACTGCAAAATGAAGGCTAGAAACATCCACAGCAGAAAATCACAATTGCTTCCAGTTTCGATTGTAGTGGCTAACTTCAAAACTAGGGGTAAATGAAGCATCAGATCACACATGGATCATGCATATTATGAAAACTGTATTAAACAAGTTCATATGGCAAAAATGAACAGATATTTTGTTCATGACAAGTTCATAGTACTTAGCATCCTCTTGTTGGTTTCTACAGACCTTTCATGTTTAAAACATTGACCAGTAAATTTTTGTTTTCATCCTACCAGAGGCTTCTACTCTTCACCTGCGTTACAAACAATTATGATAACCTATATCCCACAAACACTGCAAACTGCCATTAATGTTTCCAAATAACAGGCGAGATGAAAGGTAAGATAATTTATGACAGGACATGTGTTATACCAAACACTTACAGCTGCAGAGACACAGACTTGTTATTAGTCTGATCCAGATGACAAAGATCAATGTTAGATTCTTATGCACAACATGCAGTTCGTTCTAATCAAAGTAAAATCTCCAAAACTATCTGGTTTGGGAATTTCTATAGTAGGAAGCAAACCTGGACATGGACATTTCAATATTGGGTCCAATTTCTTCCATAGTAGTGCACAGCAATAAACTTGATTTTGAAGAACCTACCTGATCTGAGCCATAGGCGTAGGAGACCAATTTGATTTGGGGGGGGGGCTGTAACAACTTGCCCGAAAAATATAACCAAACTTTTTCGCGTGTTCCGCGCACTTTCAACATCTTAATGTGCTTATCATATAGGCATTCATCGGATATTAGATCGCCTGCCAATAACATACAATCATTTGCCGTGTTGTTACCCTTCCATATTGGTTATAATTATTGGGGAAGTCGATACAATAATAATTATTATAATCATATAAGTTTAACCATTGAAAAACACATTGCAAATTATATTTCTTTCAGTAGGTGCCCGAAAAATTCTCAGCATATTGCCCGAATTTTTTCAAAAATATTTGGTTGAGGGCTGCAGACCCCCCCCCCCCGCCTCCTACGCCTATGATCTGAGCAATAAATGGAGCAAATTTGTTTGTTTAAGCTCTAACTTGCTCTGAACTAATGCTAGTGTTAGATGCCCCCTCCTCACACAGACAATACATATACATATACTATGCACCATTCTCTATGTACAATGATGTCAGTGAGGGATGAGTGTGGATCATCACAACGACAGGTCTTCCTTCACATCACAACAACCTGCATTAATAGAACAATTTGGAAATACCTGCACAAAAATTCAGTATCTTCTAAATAAAAACATCTAGAATTGGTGCAATGATTTTGTAATTTTACTGACATGGCAATGAGTGTATTTCTTTTCTACATAATTATTCCTGCCTGACGGGATAAATTCTGTTGGGTTTTCAGACATGCCTGCACAAGTTCAATAATCTCCAAAGTGATTAAGGTCACACACCCAGAACTAGCCTGAAGCACTTGGATACAGATCAGGCTGCCTTCTCGGCGCCATCTTCTTCGAAAATTCCCGTGTGATGCACATGAAGGAGAAAGACAGTGCTTTCAAATCATATACTGCCACTTGCCCTTTCATCAACAACGATTCTACACGATGGAAAAGGAAATCGGGTAACCAAATGTATTCCTCTTCTTCTCCTAGAGCTAAGAAAATGATTTGCACAGACTGAGATGAAATACTACTTCGAGTACAGATGTACTATCACCACCATGTAAATGCACAGCAAGATGTACACGGTGAAGGGTGTTAAGTACAGTGAAAGCATCAGTTCATACAGTACACTTATATTACCAGTAAATTAAGTGAGAAGGAATTAGTTCCACAGAACTCTTGAACACTTCATCCACAGAGCAAAGCTCTTCAGATCTATCGATGTTTGGTATCGTTTGTGTAATGAATTTCTACCCTAGACCATGAACACTTCTGTATTTTGGAGTTGATTTTTATAATGGTCGGTACCAGTTTTGTTACTCGCAAGAACAAAAGAAACATGAGAACTATGCTAAACTTAAAAGATTTTATAAATTAGAAATAATTTCTGTCACATATTTTGTAAAATTTGTGAAAGTCATGACAACTTTCCTAAATTGGTGTGTTATCTTGGTTCTCTCCATGCAATGTGCACTTACAAATATGACAATTATGCACAATAATGTAAGCTCTGTCACATGGCACCAAAGAAAAAGAGGAGGGGGAGAAGGGTGGGATTTGGGTACAAGACAACATACAAAGTTTTCCCTCTCTTTTGAAAAGGGAGTGCAGGCCAAACTAAAATTTCCCCATCTCAAGGTTCCCAAGTTGTCCTAATGCACTTCCTTTGTACTGATTATGCTGTAGGTTTTCCAAATCACCACCCACATTTGAAATTCTATCTCATCTGCATAAAAATTTCAACAAATTTGATTTTCAATGATACTGTTAATTGTCAAGAATGTATTCCAAGTTATGTCCAATTTTGCTTTCCAACCTGCAGTTCTTACTCTGGTAGTAATTTTGGTTTAGAATCAAACACATCAAGATGACTCGCTAGTTACAGTACCCTTGGTGGGGAATTATTTAATGGAAGGAAGGATGTTTTAGCTTGATCCATTGCAACCTTATGTTGAGCAACACAAAGCACAGTAGAGGAGCAGTATACATGATACATTGCACTGCCAGGCCATCCAACCATACCACTTTCAAATGGGAAATTCTGTTGAGTTTCACTATCAGACATGTCTAGGCAGATCAGACAATGTACCTGTAGGCATTGTCAGATGAGTGAGATCTATTTCTTCTCTGTTGTATAGGGTGGCATACTCCTATTAGAGTCTATATCAATCCACCAGGATGTTCTCCTTCAGGAAAAGTGCCAAAATGCAGTAGGAGAACACCTATTATGATATGTTATTAATCAGGACCTGGTTTTGTGTGGCTTGCATGTTGAAGAGCACTAAAGGAAGTACGTGTGGTGCAAAAATTGGGTCAATTGAGGCAATTTTAGACCCCTTTAGGCCGCCCAGGAGCAGCACACGAAAATTGTTTACTACTGAGTGGAGAGGTTTGTTTACAAGTGAAGAAAACTTCAGGCTCTGATAGCAAAATATCTACATGGTCATAATATGGAAAATTGATAGTGCCATGAAAGGCCAACTTGTCAGTTATCCAGTGATGGGTAGCAGTTAACTAGCTAGTAAGACCTTCTATCTAGACTTAGAGACCACATTACATTTGTGATTTATTGTGTAAGTCAATGGAACTTTTAATGGGCGTATGCTACAATAGTGTCCTCCAACCTTTTTTAGCACTGAAGGATTCTCCAAATATCATGCCTTATAGTATACAATATATTGTGCTAAACATTGTTAATTGTCACCATCAGTCACTACAGTTAGTCAAAGATATTTTGGATATTATATTTATATTAAATTAAGCATTTGCCACCTGTTACCATTTTTCTCTCTCTTAATTATTTTTCATTATTTTTTTTTATATTATTTAATTTGCGCATTTACTGAAAAGAACTTAGCCTGCATTTTACCACTTGGCATTCTTGTACATATGTGACCCTTATGATATACTTTTTAACTAACCTACACTGAAGTGGAAAGTACAGTAACCTTTGATTGTATATGGAGGAGCCCCACTGTAGAGACGACAAATACTATTGACTGGTCAATTGATCAGCAGACTACACAAACCCATCCATAAGAATCTAGGAGCATAATTACCTGTTATATTAGGTGACCTCACTTCAGAGTACAGGTTAAGTAATCAATCAGCTTGTACCACAGTTGGTAACTCAAATCTTTCATGTGGTAGACTGGACATGAACACTTGTCAATAGGCAACAAAACATACTGTGTATATAATGAAAGTAATCAAAGGGCATTTTTTCTGACCTTTTCATGGTACATTGTTCAAAGTTCATGAATGAATGAACTTTTCAAGACCGTATACTGTTCAAAATTTCAAGGAGTACCAAAATTTACATTTTGGCAACTTGGTAGGAAAACATTTCTAGGAAATTGCAATATCTTACTCACTATCTATCTACTTGAATTATGATGCAAAAGCTTGGTATTTGGCTTTCACACAAATCCCACATACTTAGACTTATGAAACATACATTATTACCTAAAATGTACATTTATATGTAAAGATACAGCTGATACCAAACTACATGTTTTGACCTGAAGGTTTATGAAATTCCTTACAAGGGGTTATTTATTAGTCAGAAAAACCGGTCTTTCCCGCTACTGTGTAGCAAAAACTGGTTCAAACCAGATCCACCACTCTCGTTATGCTTAGCTGTGGGTTTCATTTCTAGATGCTCTTTGCATGTTATTCTATTGATTCAGATCAAAAGTTGCTTATGAACTACCGGTTAAGGAAATGTTATGATTGGCCTGTACTTAGGAAAAATATGACAAACAGCAAATTCAGGAAGTTTTGTGGAGATGTGATGAGGGAGCCAAGGCTGCCTTCCAAATTGGTTGTCAAAAGGCTTAATCTGTAGCAATGCATCTACTGCAAGAGAATTCTCAAAATTAACTGTGATCTAGACTAAGCTGACATCTAACCAGGCCAAGGCTATTTGCCTCTATATATACCAAAAAGTTGCCATTTCATGTAATACAAACAACCCCAGTTAGCCCTGACATGTCAGTAACAGCAGTATATTGGCATGAAAGTGTAGTGTTACAACTCCTGTACTGAAGCATACTTGTAATTTAAAACAAAAAATGGAATGCACATGTAGGATACACTAGTAACATACAATAAAGACAATAGTTTTCATGTCAGACTAAGTGTTAGTACTGTACACAGTGTTGTAGCCACGCCGGTCGGCGCCGGTCGCGCGTAACCGCCACTAGTGCTTGCCGACCGGCACTCAGAGTAAATCAGCATCCTACCGACCACCACTCAAGCTTCCTACCGACCGTCACAAAAATCAGTGAATCTTGTATTAAATGAAATAAAAATACAGAATTTGTGAAATGCAAAATCATATTTATTAAGCCTTTCCTCGTACAATACAAATTACAATGATAATTAATATGTAATTGTGACTTGTGAGGGCTTTACTATAGGTGTGGGTTTTTCGTTCAGTGATGCCTGTGGGCGTAGGGTGTTGCGTTCAGTGATGTCGGTGGGGCGTAGGGTGTATTGAATAACATACCTAATTTTAGCTATTCACAAAGACTGTCGGGTGAAAAAATAGGGGTAGAATAGAGCCACCTAAAGCCATTGAAATCAACTAAAACCCTGTAGATTCGGGGGCTTCGCCCCTCGAACCCCATCAAGGGCCCCTGGACCTCACGCAGAGGAGGGCTCGCTATGCTCGCGGGCTGGCTGGCTTCGCTCGCCATCGTCAGACAAATTAGCCGCCACTCTCTTCAAATTAGCCAGCACTCACTTTCTCCTGGCTACAACACTGACTGTACATAACATATTTCTGTACCTGTTATGTTGATCAAAGTTGTACTGATTGGCTACAGTACTTTTGGTATGTTATTTCTGTTTGAAAGGTATATTGTTGGATAACATTGTTGAGTAATATAACATTTCAATTGTTTTGTTGGGTATGGTAACATTGAGGAAACATTTGCCCTCAATATAAGGTCTTTTTGTTTTACTTTTTGTAGGGAATTTCCTTTAGTGCCAATGACCTTAAATAACTGTATCTGGCTTACTGTCATTATTTATGTTCTAGTTTGTTATGTTTCTACTTATTTGAGGTAGATTTCAGACACTTCTGCAATATATAATACCTGATCTGAAATGATACACGTTGTTTTTTCTCACTTTCAGGTGGAAAAAACCGAGCTGGTCAAAAAACATTCTTTTCACAAGGCAGTAAATCAGTCCAGTAAAAACCTATTAGTTACGGAAGAGTTTTTGCCTTGAAATAGAAGTTAAAAGCAATACTGTATGTTTGAACGGTAAACAACTCTGTCAGATCCACTGTCATCATTGCAACAACTCCCTCCAATGAGGTCAAAATGACCGGAGAACTTTTCAAGATAAAGGTCACTGTCTTCACAAACTTTAAGAAACTTCTGTCAACACACTCACTGTCATCATCACAAGGTAAACTTAGAGGAATAATGAAGGCAAGGATCAAAGACAATTTATAATATTCAGTAACCTCAAAACTCTCTAATATTTGATTTTCAGTCAACTGCTTTGGGTTTGCCTGAATACCCTCGCTTTGAAAATTGGCTCCTAAGGCCTCACCGCAGTACACAGTAATCCACTATTGATTATGTAGTACGTTTGAATTTCCATATATAATTTCCAATATAAATTGTCTTTGATACCTGCCTTCGTTATTCCTTTAAACAATAAATTTTTATATAATTTGCCAGTTGTGCGCTAGTTTTTGAATAAAAATTGGCTGCAAAGAATACCCACCCAAATAACCTGAATAGTTCACTGTACCAGGGAATAAAATTTTTAAAACTCTGGTGTAGCAGTTTTGAAGTGTTTGAATTTTCTCTTTATTAAAATTCTATGGTTCCTGCCTAAAAAAACAAACTACTATACATCTTTGCACTTGTGCAGCAGCTTCACCATTTTGCATTATGACTCTGAATAAATCATTCCCTGCATACAGCTTAAATGCAAATACATCCGTAGCAACAGATCACCACCAGTCAATGAATTTTCTTGTCATTCTACCAACCAATGTATCAAGAAGTGTTTTCATTACATGGACTTCTCAATCCATTCCATCTTGGTGTTCACTTTAGACCCAAAGTCTCATGAATACAAGACATTACAACCTGATTATTCAGTATTGTTTTTGGCTCTCTTAATTTGATATAACTAAACAGGCTTTGTGCAATAGGTAAGCAGTCTGGTTTTCTAGCAAGTTTTTCTATTCAAGTACTACAGACACCAAGTCAACTTGCTCTATATTCAGTGAATTTGTTGTATGTCATAATCTCTTTCAAAATTTGTTGAAAGTCTTCGAAAACCTGTTTCCAAGATATACACATTTCAAGTTTGTAAAATCTGGGGAAAATCATTAAATATGTGCAAACTACGACATGGAGTGTTGCTCTAATCAAAATTTCTTATTTTAACCCTTAATTAGTTCACCCCTAATTACAAGACCAATCCTTACAATCCTTCATGTAACAACAGCATGTGCTAGGCTAGCCTAGGTTGCAGTTGCCTAACTAGCCTAGACTCTAGAGGCAACTTCTTATAATCACTTGGCCTAATAGTAATAATAATACTTACACATTAATAGTAGCCTAATATTAATAAGTGGAAGTAGAACTTGAAGAAGACTAATCATTTGTGGTATAGTCAGTATTGCGAATTTCGGAACACTGCGAATTTCGGACACCCCTAAGAAATGCACGATTTCACCATGACAACCTACAGGAAGAGCCAAATTTCACCAAAAAGTACGAAGCTACAGTCATTTTCTCTCCAAAATGACCCGTGTGCAAGTAAATACTTACATATTTGTCAATAAAATGACGGAGATCTATGAAGTCTGTTTAAATTACTGAAAGAGCAACTGCGCCACCAATTTCATCACCAGCGCCACACTGTGGGACTGTGTGTCCGAATATTCGCAATACTCTAGCAAAGAAATACCAGTTCCACAATCACAAGAATCTTCGTGGAATACAACGTGAAAACAGTTTGCAGGAAAGAAAGTTTGGCCGTGTATCGTTATATAACACACTTCTCCCACCATATCAAGTATATTTTCATGTGATTTATACCAGAAGATATAGTTTTGGGGTGTTTTAAGGCTTAGGTGTCCGAAATTCGAAGTGTCCATGCTATAGTCACGCACGCAACCATGAGTAGGCTAGGCCCTATACCATCACTTTGCATGTTACCTCATTCTGTGTACTGTGTTATGAGTCCTGACACCCACTTGAAGTTGAAGAGTTGTTTGTTTGAAAGTCAATTTAATCAGTCCTCTATTTTTAAACATAAGTTTTAACTAGAACTTGACCTAGGCTCAACAACTATGGCTAGGCTTTACTGTTAGTCGTAAAGCGACCTGATTACGATGAAACTTCTTGTAATTTGCGGCACTTTCATTAGTATTTCACTCAATGTCAGTATACGAAAACCCTTTAGGCAAGGCTAGAAAAGTCTCTTCCTGGCCTTGCTATAACTGTGAAGTTCATGCATTTGGACAGACCTGGCTTTTGTTTAGGAACTTAGTTTAACAATATTACGCTAGGGCAAGTCTAGATACAACATGATCTAGGCCTAGGCCTATCTCAAGTTCTCATTCTGGTGGAATCTGATCAAACCTTACATAAAATTACATAGGTGAAAGATCGATCTAAACCACAGAGCAACTACAAAGAGACGGACATTACCGTTGTCTTTTAAAGGCTGAAGTTACCGCAGGCCTACGCATGTAGGTATTAGGCCTAGGCTATAGTATAACTATTAAAAGAACACTACACTAACCCTGAAAAGGCTAACAGCAGAAGGCTACAGCCTACACAGGCTACAGGTAGTTCGTCCTGTGTTCCGAACGAGAAAGGCAAATTTTAAGTTATCTCAGAAAGAATGGCGTATCTTTCTTCACAAATTTCTCCAAGAGAATTGAACATTATCTAGTTACCTGTCTTTCAAAATCTGAGGGTTAAATGTAAACTCTCCACCACCAGAACTACGTAAATACGCAAAAATATCGTGACCCTGCTGGAGAAAACCGCATGCTTATTGAACACTCAATGCAATCGACCTTCATGTTAATTTTGTACATCAAAGGCAAATCAATTTTGCCAGAAGAATAAGTGCGTACAGGCAGACTTTGATTCTTAACGTATTCGATAATTTTCAATTCATTTTGTCCTCATAAAAAGTCCTAATTTTGTGCAATAATATTATGTTTATTTTTAAACATTGCAACAATAACATGTATGTAACAACATTTGAACAGATTGATAATATTCATTCTATAAAAGCATATGTTTATTAAATTGGCAGCTTTTAATGGAAATTTCCAGCCACACGAACAGACCGACTGACATGCGACGCGTCTCTAGCTCTACACGCGATTGTATTGGGCAGGGTCAAAACATAACGCTATGAATATTGTATAATGTTGCAAGAAATGGCTTATGATGGCACATAATGTATGACTTGATAGTCGCTTCAAACTTGGATACCAAATCTTGTTTTCTCTCTCTAAAATTAAGTGGTAAACCAATTGAATGGTAAAAGGCTGAGCTATATTACACATCGGGGTTACTTAGTCAGTACAACCATTAGGAACGGAAAAAATATGGAAAACCATTGTCATGAAATTCCGTGGTAAGTGATCGATTCGTGTGTTCTTTAGTACAGCTGGGTATCCTGATTATGATACGTAGGGTGTCAAAACTATATAATAACAACGATCACAGCATTTCAAGGATCAAACACGGTTTGTGACTGGGAGGCGCTATGACTGGCAAAAGTTGAGCGCTTACCCGTTCACCTTATAGACTATATATACGTTAGCCTATAAGTATATAATGCGTGAATCAATTCAAAAGAAGTTAGAAATCCTAACAATGATGCATCGTGGCACAATGATTTCTAAGCAATTGCGGGTACTAACAAAAATTAATCCCTCTGTTATCTGTCAATTAAGTTTAAGAATATTCTACAAGGTCACTGTAAGCCGATTGCAACAGGATTTGATTTTTCTGGGCTAAGCTTGCTTTCATCGAGGTCCTTGATTTGGACTTAATGTAGGCTCCTTAATTTATGCGTCTAAGTTTTTCCTACCGGGCTGAGCTGCAATTGGGCCTGTAGTGACTTTAGACTAGCAGTGATGGCCAGCAATAGGCATTCCGCGGGTAACATCAATAAAGGTTGCAAAGCCTGATTGCATTTGTTTTTATGTTGTGGGGGAGGGGGGGGGGAGGGACAAGAAGAAAAGTCCAGAGGGTTTTGGCATATTTATTCACTATCAAGAGACAATTGGAAATTTCCAGAATCTTTGTAATAGGCTGATGTTCAAATGGGTATGGCGTAATGCTCGTGATCAAATGATTTTAATTAAACGCTCCCATCTTTCATCTTTGAATCATTGCAAAATGACATATTTCGTCATCTCCACTCGACTCCAACCATTCCCCTTGGCAACAGGACGTAATCAATGACCGTTCTACTCGAGCACAGATATCATTAATAGAGTATGAAATACGATGGCGCACTTTATATATCCATACCCGGAACCGTATATATACAGCTCTGATCAATTGTAGAGTTTCTTCACTATTTAAAGAAACTAATCCATACGGCTCCGGGCGGATCAAACATATATTATTACGGGGGGTCACTGGTCTGGGATCGTTAACACCGACCAACATGGAAAAAAATAAAACTTTACACATTAAATCGTGCAATTTGAGGCCTTTTTCCAAATCAGGTCTATAATTCACGTCGATCTAAACGCATAGATGTGCAAAAAGATATACTATTAAATTGAATTAATTTTTGTCTGAGGTTGAAAAATAAGGAAAGGGGTGTATACCCACACCCCACACCCGCTTGACCAGCGCCCCTGCTATCAAGTGTGAAAAACGCACGAAAACCCCTGTCTCCCTTGCCAGAAAACTCAATGTATAATATTTACACAAAAAATGCATAAGATCAGCACCATTTAAAACTTACATGTTACTGAGATAATATTCCGATATTGAAATACTACTATAGAAGTGTATTTACATGACCGTCTTACAGACGTGAATAAAACAGATTAAATGGAGTAGTGGAAATCATTGAGTCAAGAAATTAACATATTAATATTACAACTGAAGCAATTACAATCGGAGTGATGCATTGCTATTAATTGGAAGTAACAGTAAAATCTTGCTATTAGCTATATTAATAAATTAGTAAACGTATGAATTTGTTAGTTGAATGCAACTAGTATCCGATTGATTACACTATAGGCAGCTAATCCGGGATCCTGTCTTGGCCCGAAGACCTACCAGGAACAGACTTAAACTTGGCCCCGTGTAACTGGTGGACGCTGGAAGGACATTGAGTTACCATGTGCAACTTATTTACATACTTTGAGTTTTCGAACTTAAATAGAACATTATTATATTATATTCATACCGACAGTATGAAGATTATGGTTTAACATCCAAGGGGTATAGCAAACTGATACAATAGGGGCAATATAATAGAGGATGCAATATATATAACGTAACCGGTGCAAAATAATACTCAATATTTAATTATCAGTTAATTCATTCATTTTGTTGTTAATAATGTCGATAATAAAATTAGTTCAATAAGACGTCCGATAATTGTTTATAAACTTTAACAGCGTGTTATTGTAATTCGTTGATTTTGGTATTGTAAACACCCCAGTATTTGTAGTGAAAATCTCTGAACCCCACATGTCCCTGTAGATGGCCACATGCATATGTGATTCTGATACTGACTCGAGCATGCCGCAACCATCTTACCCCGTTCTTTCGGATGTCCTGTTGTGTAGCCACAACAATATCCCCGGCGGTGGTGCATCGTGCTGATGTCATGGAATGGTCCTCTCGCTTCCTCTGTACGTGTATTATCCTATACATCGTCAGTCTTCCCTACTATAGCCTACATGTTCAGACGTGTATGATGCAGCGTATAAATTTGCGTCAGGCTTAGAACAGGATTAAAAGAGTCCCGCTTCATTAGGTTCCAAATTCCTTTTAACTTGTCTGTTGAGTCAGTGGGCCCAAATGCTGAGCGGCAAAGCCTTGTGTGATTTTGGGGATTACTGCTTGTGGATTCGAAATGTCATGTGGGGGTAGACTAGTGTCTTCTTAATTTCAAATGGGGGTCCTTTCAACAAGTTGAAAAAGTTTTTCGATGCGCAGGGTACACTTTCGTCGGAGCATTTTATGTCGGATGCGACAATTGCAAGTCTGCAACGCAGTTCTGGAAAAAAAAACACTTATCGACATAGAAGTCAAGCTGATATAAGTCGGTGTTCATTCACGGTCGTCACAGGGATAAAGTTTCAAATGGTCCAAGGGGGGTGGTAAGGTTCGCAGCCCTTGCGATTAACTAAGACTGAAACCATATGGTTATGTGATTAGCTGTTGTTTTTTGTTTGTTGCACTAAAGTCCATCGAGAAGACACTGTACAATGGTATGTCCGAGTCTGCGACTAACTCAGACAGCGTGATCCTTTAAGTTTACGTGACCAGTTGCAGTTATTCCGTTGTCACACTGAAGGCAGAAACACCAATCGGAGGCTATATACGGCTTTTGTATGAATATATTCGGAAGAATTGTAACTTACATAACTTTCACAGTTATTTAAAAGTTGCCATGAATGATACCGTTTGATTTCCCTTCCCCTTCCCCTCCCTCTTGCCCTTCCCCTCCTTGCTTCCCGTTCCAAGTTCCTTGCAAACTCCTAGCTATATATCTCATACAAGTCTGTCGAAAATCGCGTTGCACGGTGAAGCCAATTCGTTTCGCTTGAGCGCCATCACTTTCTTTCAAGGCACGTCAACGTACCCGTTAGTCTGAACGTGAAGAGACTGAAAAGTCAGTCCGAAGTAAAATACAACGAGTTGAACTTTCAATCTACTGAATGCTTGGTCATGCATATGAAAGACAACAAAAATAAAATATTAGAATTCCAAATAACTTTAAACCTAACATTTTCTTTGATAATCGTTAATATATCGAACATTCCCATATTCACGATAATAGAAAAAGGAGTTACTCAGCAACAAGTGTTTCTGTGCGGATGCCTGGGTGAGGTTATTTGGTAATCGTTTATTTATCAGTGTAGCTGGAAATCGGGATGTGAACGAATTCCTTTGGTTAGATTTATACGGCTGCGTTAGTAAAAAAAAAAAAAAGTCTATTTTCCTACTGAACATTTAATTGACACATTTAAGATTAGGCCTGTAAATGGCTGTGCAAGTTTTGTTTCCATAGAAAGTCCTGTTGGTTTGTAATCTCAGTAATGGCTTTGCAAAGAAATGTACGTGTATTGGATATAATATATATATTTGGGGGGGGGGGGAGGGGGGTGTCAAAAAGGGTTGATAGGGGCAGGGGGCGGACATTTGAGTTGTTGAACTCGATGTATGGGCTAAAAGCGGGTCGCAAAACGTATACACCATGCATGACAAAATTGCATTAATGAAAATTATTTTCAAGATAAGAAATTGCTTGAGAGAAGGAGAAGGGAATTGGCCAGGAGGGAGTGGAGTGTCACAGAGTTGGAAGGAGTGATTGTGGTGGATGGAGAAGCTGTTAGGATTTCTTAGTCCTCAAAAGTGCAGAGACATTTTGCAACTGCGATTTGCTATTGTGGCCCAATGGTAGATGAGCGTCTTATGTCAACTGAAGTTTAAAAAAAAATGATGAAGAAAAAAGTGGGGGTCAGGGGAAGGGGAAGGGGCGGGGGAGAGGCTTCAACCTCGATGTAGCTGGATCATTCAGTTGGGGGCCATTTGAATTATCAAAGAGAGTATCAGGCACGATGAGTTAAGGCTTCATAACTCTTGAAGTATCTTGGAGAATAAACAAAACCTATTAGATAATACAAACGGGAAGTTTTTACTATAACAACATTAAGACTGCTAAAATAACGTGCTTGTAGTGGCCTGTTTGGCTCCTGGCTAAATTCCAATCATTTTGACGGTGATCCCAATCCTCGCCTGCTATATGTCTATCATCCACTTATTACAAGCTCCCTGTGTCATTCGTTATAGTGCAAACAATAACTTTTTCTACAATACGATTTGTTTGGCAGAAACTCCCTGAATTATAAATATGATTGGAAAGTTACTCATAATGCTGAATTTATTATTTAAATCGCAGTAGATTCATGTTCATTCATATAATATAGGTACAACCCACGCAGTGGTTAACTAGTTGGATAGCTCATCTAAAAACAAAGTAGAAAAAAGCAAAAAAACAACACACATTTAAATGATCCTATAGTCTCTGGTTTCCTACCAGCCTGCAATATCACCACACTGCATCACGGATATTGTAAACCCGGTGCAGGCTAATATTTGTTTATTTACAACGTAATCGTGAGATGCCACTTTAGCAAAATATATTTGCTCTTTTCAAATTTTCAACTTATCTTCAGTTGCACACTTTTTTCATGTACAAGAAATGCGATATTTTACTGTTCAAAATAACGTAAAATGATTGACTTTCGTTAATTAAGGCCAAGAAATATCACTGCCCATCATAAGTCCTGAAAATGAAGACTATAGGTTTGTATTCTTTGCGTCAAAGATTATACCCAGAAGTCTTTTGCAGTGAAAAATAGATGGCGCCTGACTACTAAAGTTAAACTCTAAAGTTTGTTGTGAACTTGGGAAGCCTTGAAACCGCAACTTTCTGAACTAATCGTTACCACATAACATGATACAGTACAGAGTGGCTGTACTGAGGACCACTACTGCACTGTACGTTCTCTATCGCGGTTCATCACGTTCGTACGTGGTGTGTGTGTGGGCAGGCTTCTTCTACTAGGTTAGCTTTAGAAGTGGGCAATTGTTTCCATTTGCCGCTTTTCTTTAAGCTGTCAGCCAAAAGGAAGACATCCTCGCCACCACTAGGGTTAAATTTACTATGCCTTTGGATCTTCATTTGAACTTATACCAAGAAAAGGAAATTTGACTTGTAGATGTCTGTTGCATATAGCCTACGGTAAGTCCAATTGATTATTTTCAGACAGCTTACTGTGGGTGTTAAGTAGTATTAGTACTACTATTACTGTAACTGGATTGTCATTTGGCTTACTACCTTTTACACCTTCGCAGGTAATATATAACATTGGCAAACTGTTAAAATGCAACGTTATGCAGCCATCTTAGACTTCTGAATAGTGAAATTTACACAAGTAATAGGTTTAGCTTAGTTCTAATGACTAGTGTTGTCAACATTCTCCTTCACCCAATGTGACATTGGCCTCTTACTTACTATATGCACAGCGTGAGTTCGTTATCATTTTGGCCGGATCTCACTGTGAAAGGTGTTGCTTAAACACCGGTTGTGTTGTAAACCACAACGCTTTATGGCTACCGTCTGCACTTTCATGCGGTTATATTTTTCGTGTACCCGACATATTACAGTGGGAATTGTCACGAATTTCTTTAAGTGGGTAGTAAGTATGAAGTACCATTAATTCCATTGAGAGGGAACTGTTTGCTCATTTTCTTTGAACATTACAATACATTATCAAAGTGTTATGTAATTGTAAGGTGGACCAGTCACCGATTTAGGCTAGGGGCCTAGGTTAACATGGTACTTGGTGGAAGATTTAAAAATTGTGCAACCTTGATAGAATATGTTTTCAGTCATGAAGTGGGTAGGAGAGTGAGCTGATTCTCAGGTTAACTAACATTTGAGGAGGGGTATTGAATGCTAAACATGTATTCCCTGCCTCAACTCACAAAAAAAAAGGGAATGTAAGAAGAAAAAGATGAATAAACAAGAATTATATTTGCTCATCCTGTGCCAACACTGCAAACCCTCACCAAAATGATTTGACACATATCTGAGGAGGAAGAGCTTTATGATGACCTCCACAAGGAAGAGAGTAACTAGAGAATAATGGATTGATAATTATTAATTAGTGGGTGTCATGAGAGCAATTATAAAATAAACCGCCATGCCAAACCTTGCCCTCAAATCGAGTGGCTACGTCGGATATTCCAAAATCGTTTGAAAATCTTTTCAAAGGTTTGTTGGGTATAGTGGCCACACCAGCTGCGTCGGATACTTTGTCAAATACCCTTGCAGTATTATAACGAGAAAGACCCATCATTGACCCCACCAATCTTTATGCAAGTTTATTTTGAAACAGTTTTCAAAGAGAGCCTCAAGTCCAAATAATATGAAAGGTATCCTCGGGAGTGGCAACACGGGCTCCAGTCGTTATTCTTCATGTACTCCGTGGGCATTGTGTGTACGTGTGACGATGTAGCTGTAGCACTGTGGACTTAAATTTTGGCAGGGTATTCTATAACTGTACCATGTCGTGAGCCAAACCTATAGCCTAAACGCCAGGTTCCAAGTATGCATTTATCAAACATTTTCATCCTAACTACTAGAATTAGGAATGCCTCATTATGAGAGATAAATGAAAAAAACTCTATATGTAAAGTATGGAAGTGGGGGCCCAAAAAAAAAAAAAATGAAATCATTAATCCTTATGTTTATTTCATTGGTTCTTTCTTTATTGTTTTCGCAGGACAACTCAACCATTTTGGGATTTCTAATTTGGATCTACATACATACTGCTGCAGGCCATCTAAGCCAAATGAATTGTAAAATCTAATGGCAATATGTGAGGAGAAAATACTCTACAACAGGGGAATCCTTTTAATTGATAGAACGCTATGGCCAAGGCAAGCTGGTGGAGATCAGGTGTCTCCCAATCTTGGAATGGATTTTTAATCGGACAAACTTATATCTTATTGGGATATTTTATACTTTTTATCCATACTCAGTCTCCTATTGTGGAAGGTAAGTCTAATTTTATCCATACAACCTAGAGATTAAGTTGCATTAATTTTGTTTTGGCATAAGTTATTTGTCATGTATCAATATTTACTGGGCTGTTCCAGCTTAATTACTAAGAAATTATGTATCACCTTTAATCATGGGTTTGTTGCAAATTTAAACAATTATGGCAAAGGTGTGGGTGAAATGTAGTCAAATTTGCTCAGAAATCAGCCAGATTATATTATCACTAGAACATGGCCTCAATATCTTGTTAGATCTCTTAGAACAAATATTTGTAAAGTAAATGATGCATTGTTGATCTATGGTTCAGGAATGTTACAAAGTCAAGCTGTTTCATTGTTCCGCCATGGTTATGTCTGGATCGCAAGGATCATTTAAGTGGAAGACGTTAACCATGGTAATGATAGTAGACACCATTAATGAGTGGATAGTCTGATATTATCCAAACTTTGACTACATTGGACAAAAATTTGCCTCTTTCAGGAAAATAAAAATAATTCTCAGATGCTTTCAAATGAAAGAGTGAACCTTTTTTTCTGTGTAGCAGGTTTGATATACGTCACTTCTTTTCTTTTCATTTCATAGATTCATTAAAATACTGTTTAGTACATGTAGCAATTCACCAATTTTTGCCTAGTGTTTCTCTATGCGATGCCAGATTAGTAGTTATTCCAGGCAATAATTTATGAGTTATCGCATAGCAAACCTGTGAGATAGAAATAGGTAAATTACAACATCACAGCAAATCTGTATATATATATACTGTAGCAGGTTTGTTTATAGGATTGTAGCATTTCCAGTAGGACTATTTTATTTGGGCGCAATATTGAATATATTCATAAAGCCAAAACATACAAACTTTCATCAATAATTGTTCCCTGTATTACCCTATAGATAGCCTCTTTTTGTCATGACATGTTTAGGCTATGACACTGTAAACAACCTTGCTTACCTGAACTGGTACAGTAGAAGACAATTGTGGGGGGGGGGGGGGGGGGAGGTATGGAGATGGGCAAATGAGAAGGAACCAATTAAATATGGGAATAAAACTGATCAATGTTTTCCTTGGGAAAAAAAGTGGGTAGATGATGATCGCTATTTTATAAAGTCTCTTGTAACTAAATTTCCGCCGTGCGACTGTTTTCCACTCAACGTCTGTTTTTACGCTATATAGTTGATTGAATACCCGCTCCCACTCCCGCTCCTTATGTCAAAGCATCCTCTACTGACCGTAACCAGACAGCTTACATCCTGTTGAGTGCATGATTCCTTTCTACTTCCCTAGCTCTTTATTCCCAGTGAGTCATATTATGAGAACGCTCAGCTATTATTACCGCCATGCATCCTTTTCCAGTCGATACAAATTTCTGATCTAAAACTCAGGAAGCAGATTTTTAACAATCTATTAACTTGCTGTGAAAAAAAAAATTGTTAGCCTTGGGAAGTAACTAACAAACTTGTATAAAATGAACATTGGCATGTCATTATTTAAAGAGGTGTTTTTTTCTCTTCCATGTTTTGAGTAGCTAATGAACCAAGACTGCATACATTCATGAACAGTTCTGGAAGGTTTCTTTGCTTTTTACAGTTATATGAAAGTTTTTCAAAGACAAAAAACTTCTAGGGCAGTATCTATAGTTCCGGTAGCCACATCTCGTGGTAAAGCTCTTATGACTTGTGCAGGGCTGTTGTAATGTCCTGTGAACTGACATTACACCAAAGTAGTGAACTTGGTTCGAGGTGGTAACATCATGAATCATATGAATTTTCCTGGCCTGAATTTCATTGTGGTTTGAACAATTTTTAACCACAGATATTGTGGTCGCAATAAGGAGGTGCATAAATATTCTAATAAGGCCCAGTCTGGTTATTCTGATGATGGAAGTAATATTATTCCTTACAGTTTGATAAATTTATGATTTGACTTACTAACTGAACATCAAGGAACTTTCTAGATCACTTTTCTGTTTTGACATTTTTGTTTTACATATCTTCAATGAGCTTAACTCAAATTTGGATTGGTGTAAAAATAGGGAATAAAGTTGAAAACTAGAAACTTAAGATTGTAGTTTTTCATATAATGATGGGTATTGTCTAGACATTTGCTCACATTAACTTTCATGAATGCAAACATAAACGTGGGAAACTTTTCCTTTTTTTGCGCATTTTTTGCACTATATTGCGATTCACACCTAAAGGGATAGTCTTTCTGCAGCGAAATCACTTGAAAAAAAAAAGAAGAAGCTCCTGGTAAAATCTTTTCTCAAAGTTTGCTACACTGTTAATAGCGTAGGTAATTTCTGCCGTCTGTATAGTCCCTTGTAATTACCTTTCCTGAGTTTCTTTAAATAATTACAAGGCCACATTTTGCGTGTTGCATATAAAGAGTATAGACTGCCTACATTCTGCTGTATCTAGATATATTTAACAGTAGGCTCAATTAATAACTGGCTGCTAATGACATCCAGCCTTGACTTCAATGACTTCATTGTCTCCCCCTTCCTTCCTCTGTCAGCAGCATAATTTCCTTTTGACAGTACATTCCCTCTGAATAACTGCAATGCATGATGGGACATTAAAGACTGTGTGCTGTATGGTAAGCTTCAAATTTACTGTACACACTGAGAGAAGAAAGTTAGTGAAGCAATTATCCAGATTTTTCTGTCTGCCCATCAATTTGGAATAACTGTCTGTTTCCATGATGTATATATATACTATTTTTTAAGAGTCTATGGAACTCTGATCCATTATGTTCTACTATGAGGGACATGCATGACCCACATATCTCAAAACATCGAAAACAAAGCCAAACTGCATGTCTTTCAGAAAGGTTACCAAAAGTCTGAAAGACAACTTGATTTTTTAAATTTTAAAGTAGAACCTCATTCAACCAATGGATGTCTTCCTTAATAATGTATATATATTCGAGAAGACTGTGGAATCTCATGATGAGTAATATACAGGTAATGCATAGTTACATAATTGGTAAAGTTGAGTTTAATTATTTTTGCCAAATTGGCCCAAATTTCTGAAGTTGCCCAGTAGGATACAGTCATCAGCTGATTTATGGTGACCTAATGTAGACCTCTTGTAGGGAATGTGACATACCCATTTACTTTAATCAACCTACAGTACAGTAGTCTGAGGTTTAACATCTCTTTACTATACTGCTGGCAATAAGATACTTTATTTGAAGGTCTTTTCTTTATATTGAAGTTAACATTTTAATGTACAATTTACTCTCCAGGAGTGCTTGCTGTCAATTTTATAAAAAAATTGGTACAGTAGTCTGAGTCTCTTTTGCAATTTAAGGTAATACTTGAAATAATGTTGGCTTTTCTTAATCTTGTTAGTAAAAATCTTTAAAAGTCTAAAACAAGTCTAAAACCAAAATAATAACTAAGTATGCTTCCTCTAGTGAAATGTGTTTGCAATCGACACTGGTTTTGGTTTCAATGACAGGAGAAACATATGCATTCATGATAGCGTGTAAGAGTGTGTGTGTGATGCCCACCTTGTGAAGATGTTTTTAGTAGAGGTCAAAGGTCATCTGAGGTCACCAGAGGTCAAATTGAAAACCTTTAAACATGATATCTCAAGTTAGGAATCATGGTTCCTTCTCATACTTGGCATGTGCATGCATTAATAGTGAGTAGAAAAAACCTCTTGGTTTTGGTGGAGGTCAAAGGTTATCTGCGGTCACCAGAGGTCAAACACTGAAAACCTTGTAAATAGGATATCTCAAGATACTGTAGGAGGCATGGATACTTCTCATACTTATCATGTGGATCAAGGAAAATAACTCTTTTGTTTTTAGTGGAGGTCAAAGGTCATCTGCGGTCACCAGAGTTCAAATATTGAATACGTTGTAAACATAATATCTCAAATTAGGAAGCATGGATACTGTTCATACTTGGCATGTGGATGCATTATATTGAATAGAAGAACTTAATTGCTTTGGTAGAGGTCAAAGGTCATCTGGGTCACCAGGGGTCAAAAACTGAAAACTTTCTAAACATGATATATCATGGTAGAAATCATGTATACTTCTCATACATGGTATGTGAATTTGCCATAACGAGTCCAAGAATCCTGTTGTTGGTGTTGGTCAAAGATCATTTGAGGTCACCAGAGGTCAAACTCTGAAAACCTTTAAACATTATATCTCAAGGTAGGAATCATGGATACTTCTCATACTTGGTGTGTGGATGTATCACATTGAGTACAAGACCTCTATTGTTTATGGTGGAGGTGCATATTGCCATGTACAGTAGACTGACCTGTGTTTGTCATGCCTTAGTTCAATTGTACATCAAAATAGTGGTTCAGGACATTAATTGATAAGAGCTTTTTCTGGTGAACAAGCAGAAGTCTAGTGTAATGAAATTATAGTTTTGGTTCTGCTATAGGTTGCCTAGGCATGTATAAGCCTACTGTTGTATTCGAACATTCTTGTCAGTGTTAACAGTTAGCGATTATTAGGCCTAATATACAATGACTAAGAAGACAAATTTGGGAAGTTTCATTGTGACACTGTATGTTAAGTGGGAGTGAGGTACCATTATGTTATTGTGAAAGCAATCAAGCCCATCAGTGTACTATGCCTCATAGACATTACTGTATATGGAGTGATTGTGTGTATGAAGGCCTAGGCTTCAGAATTCTTTCAACTTCTTTGTTAGTAGTCATTCATTGTGTTGAATGAATAATGCCGACTCCTAGGGCAACAAGTATTTCCTATCTGGGTGTATAGACTGGAACATGACCTTGTTATTTCCTGTCTTTGAACATCAGCTACTTATAAATTTTCTAGATTTTGCTTTCTAAATTCTGTCCAGCGATAATATGACATATTGCTATCTCCATAATTATATTTGTATATTAAAATCCTCGGATAGATTACAGGGGGTAATATAAAAGTGTTTTAAATCGATGGATTTCAATTGCTGATAAAGAGGTATCATGGTTTTGTTCCTGTCAATATTTTTGATTCTGAGTAAACTGACAAGATAGTACGTAAATATGATAGTTAGTTTTTTCTTCTGTGAAACATCCTATTTTTGACTGTCATCTATAGATGGGAATAGTTTAAACGAGGTAGAAGAAAGAAATTCCTTTTCCAAGCCTTCTTATTTGGGCAGGTGAAAACAAAAGCCTAGCCCCTAGTAGGAACAAAGGCTGCCCATCCCCCTCAACTGGGTTGAGCAATGAATTACCTTGAAAATATGTTTTGTGACTAACAAAAGGTAAAAAAAACGAGAGAGAGTATAGAGAAGAAAAAAAAAGGTGTCCATTGGAGTATGAAACTATTGACAAGTACTACAAGTGACTTCGAATGGTATGTGTGAATAGTCGAGCCTGGCACTGATCGAACTTCAATAGAGAATCTAATTGTCAATCTATCATGCATTGAAATTTAGTGTAAACTGATCAAATAATAGATTCTGTTTTTTTTTTTATTATTATAATGACATGTGTGGTATGCAAATTTTTCACCTTGACTGAATGAATAGTACTGTACTACAGCTAAAAATATGACTTAAGTCTATGACATTAACTCTTCAGTTACTCACTTTTAAAATATGATGAAGTCATTGATGTTGGTTGGTACTGTACTTGGTAAACATGTGTGCACAATAACTTTATTCTGAAAATCTGCTTGCTACAATAAAAAATTTGAAACCTACAGTATGAAATTTTCCTTAAAGGTAATGAGAGCAGTTTTGAAGAACTTAGTATGCATAGACTCTGGATGTGCGACCTGATTAATTCACTTTGGCTTTGAGTACAACGTTTCTGTATGCTGGCGTGTTGGACGAATCTAACAGTAATATAGTAATTTCCGACTTTGCAATCCATGATATAGTCACTGCCGACTGTGCAAACTGCAACCCCCCCTCACAATTTTGCAAGGTTGGTAAGAGTGACTCCATACTCTTTTTGCCTTCTTTCTGCATTTGTTTGTAAATACTCACAAAAGTAGCTGAAGGACACTGCAGCCCCTGCAGCGTCCTTCAGCTAGGCTGTGTAGTATGAAATCTATGGTGGAACACAGTCTCACACAATAGGCAAAAGGAGGTTTGCAGCTCTGATAATTCTTGATTATTTGCGATATATTGATTCCTCTTAAAATATGAGCTGGATTTTACATCTGCTGCAGTTTTTCTTTGTGACACAGTGCCTTGTAAACCTCTTTACGAACTGTACAACAACGGAGAAGCAGTTTCAGAATTAGCAGCTGCTACCTGCTACCGAAATTATTGATACACCTTCATAAATATGATAATTCCATATTTTCTTTACTGCTCATTTACTTGGTAAATTTCAGGTCTGGAAAAGATGTCTCTGTGATGTAGATATTGTCCAGTCTGTGTGAGGAGTGAGTTAATCTCATTCCAGTGTGTCTGTGGAATATATTACAACAGGATGTTTGTGGACTAAATGGCATACTACAAGGGCAGACTGCTTGTGTATAGGCTCTAGGACACCGTTGTTACAAATGAATCCACTGTATGGATGCCATAAAACGGGATGCTTACAATGACTGAAAGCAGATGTAGCTGATTAAATCGACGATTTGATTAAGCTTTTATTAATCTAGTGAAGGTATTATAGAGTGAATTTACTTTGCTCCGCACTTATCCGTCTGCCCACAATCAATAGCACTCTCGTTCTACCATGTCTAGAATGAACTTGTAACCTTTCAACACTGTGCGCCCTCTATGATTGGACCCCTTGGTCAATGCCCTTCCTTCTCATACTACCACCCAAAGTGTCTACATTGTTTGTTTTTTGCGACGGTTTAATTTCTACTTAATTCGATCGGAACGGTTTCCTAGGACCTTTGGTTAGTATTTGCTGGAAGTAGGAATTGCACTTCATTCAGAGTGAATTCGTCGGGTTCAACATTCATCATCTGTTAACTGGCGCAGGGCGGTATTGCTGTAGTACTCTTTAGTTTGTAGAATAGACAGACAAACAGACAGACACCCACCCACCCACCTACCCACATGACCATTTTATGATGTTGAAACTATAAAAAGAATTTGTTAAGGACAATGACAGTTTCCACTAATAGAAGAACATACAGTCTAGTTAAGCAGACTTGTTAGTTTGCTTTCTCCTGAATTCATTAGTTTAACTTCCTTGGCATTCATATCATTCCTCTATCATACAGCCCATTCAACATCTGGAAATAATCTACTTTGATCATGTTTTAATTACAGAAAATGACTCTATAGTGGTTACATATGTGTGCCAGTGTGCACATTCCTGACTTCCTAGTACCCAGCATTAATACAAGTAAAGTATACAGACTAGCCAGTCACACCACGTGTCAGACCTTTCACGAATACTGTTATTTATGAGCTCAGCTAATAATGAAGGCTGCTGTATCATCTTTTTACAATGACTCTCTATGAAAAGTGTCCTAAATTAATTAACATAACCCGATCTGCTCTTACATATGAAAATTCTTCCCAACTCCTTTGGGTCTCCTTGTCTTGATGAACCTGTGTAAACCATTTGTCTTGGATCCATGTACTACTGTACAAGTTAAAATAGATTGGTTTACTTGCTGTTTATATGCATTGCACTTCCTGCAAGGTCACAAGATGGATGCCGGAATGAAATTCTTAGACGTGTCTGGGAGATTGGGAGTAGCAATGTCTTGTTACAGTATGAAAATTAGCCTTCCGTCTTCTTAGTGATAACAAAAGAATGTTGCCGTATGTTGCCAATATGCTGCTGCTCATCACTCATGTGAAACATAGATTTACTTCGTTCCTGGCTTACATGTCTCCCCACAACCATAGCACTCTTGTTCTACCGTGCCTAAAATGAACTGGTAACCTGTCGGGCCCCTCCGATCAATGCCCTTCCTTCTCATTCTACCACCCGAAGTGCCTACATCGTTCGTTTATGGTGTGGATTATTTTTCGACCCTCCCTTTCAATGTGTCCTCTGTAGTCTCCACGAAGTCCAGTCCTTTGAGATGTTTTCAAGTGTGTTTAATTTATCATTTAATGTGCACAGTCTACAAGAGTTATATGTGTCCATCACCCAACATTTGAGAAATGGAAGCTTAACCTACAAGGCTGGCAAAACTTAAGACTTGCATTTGGCATGGAAAAAAGTACCATCTTGAAGTTGCACACATGTTTTAATTTAAAGGGTTATACTAGAGATGTAGACTTAAATATAAATATAAGTGTAATCTCATAAATTTCTTCTAGTGTGAATCTGTCAGAGTGAAAAAAATGGGGATTTCCTCTTGAAATCTCTTTTCTGTTGCTTTCCTTGAGGCTAATTCTTGATACCTTCAAATCATTTGTCCTTTGATGGTAAATAAAATGACCATCCATTGATCCTCCCTCCCCCTTACATGCCCTCTTCCCCAGTCCACAAAATATGAAATTCCAACCAGAAAATGAATGTTGACAAACTACTATCAACAACTTTTCACAAAGTATCAAATTCTCACAAACGTTGAGTATTCACTAATCAGATAAAATCTGTCGTGAACCGGGTGAGTTTGAGTTTGTCTGGCCTGTAGTAGAAGCTGCGAATGCATTCATCGGACTGCGATTTGCATCGGACTGCGATTTGCATCAGACTGCGATTTGCATCGGACTGCGATTTGCATTTGATCCTCGTTACTGTATAGCTGTAGGAAACGGGAAAAGCAAACATTTGAAAAAGCATCGCGCAGTCTACATCGTTTCCAGAAAGAGGAAATTATCGGCTTCCAATTGCCAGTTTGAGTTGAACTTTTTCTCTTCATAATTTTGACTTTCAGCAACTTGTTGAACATGTAACGGTAATAATAATTTCATTGACAAGACCAGTGCCCTGGAAGCATTTTTTCCCATAATGGAGTTATTGTAATTAAATATTTTTTGCTCTTGAAATTTCTTTAATGTTTAATAAAGTGTGTGGGCTGTCGGCCTGTCGCATGTAGGGATATCGTCTGAAGAAAAAAAATGAAATCACAACACTTCATTCCGTGGCTTTAGAGGACAGCAACCAAAGTGCTGTTACTGTACACTTAAATAGGTTAAATAGATATAAAATATTAGAACACCAAACAAATTTTTTGTGTCTTTTTTTGAGTTCAGTTACAACTGCTGCCCTCTATTGATAGTCTTTTTTTGCGCTATTCCTTTCAAGGGTTAAACTGCACTTCTTTCATAGTGTAGATCTGTCTGCACTGTACAGTTGTAATTGATAACATGCACAGCTTACTTCCCTCATGTGCAAATGCATTATCCGCTAATACTATTTGGTCAATTTGGTTCAATTTGGTCAAGTCTTCAAACATGGGGCGTTTGGCTACCATCCATCCAGGCCCTAACTCTTCCTTCCCCTTTGACCATTCATATGTAAAGTCGTGAAAAATTGGTCCAATTTTCATTGTATCGATAGCGTTTGCAGTTTCCCCAGCTAATCAGTCTATAAACTCATGGTTTGTAGCAAGACCTGACATACATACATGAGAAATTTAAATTATATCTGCTCCTCTTTCATATGTCTCCACTTAACATGTGCACTTCTCCTATCCTTCTAACTTTACTTATTAAAGGCTTTTGAATAAATTCAAGGCGTATTCTTTGAAATGTGACCTACTAGCATAGTAGACAGTTGACCGCCTACCAACTATTGAATTACCATCTGACTGTACCCTACATTTGTTTCGTTTACTACAATTTACTTCGCTCCTCGCTAACCTGTCTCCTCACAACCTCTGCACTCATTCTACTGTGTCTAGAGTGAACTGGAAACCTTTCAACACTGTGCACCTTCCATGATTGGACCCCTCTGGTCAGTGCCCTCCCTTCTCATTCTACTAACCAGAGTGTTTAGACGATCGTTTCGGCCTCGGAGTAGTTTTTGTAATGTACCTACTGTACCCCTTACACTTTTAATACACTGAATGCATTAATGGACATTTGTCCAGTTAATGATAATTGCAAATAACCTAGAAATAACATTCTGTATACACTACACAATCGCCTTAGAGAGGCCTTAAATAGTTTAGAATTGAGCAACTTGTGTGGCTCTGAAACGGTAGTTGAAATATCAGAATAGAATGTTTTGGATAGAAGTAGTCAGATAGATAATTTATTTTGATTGTGCATTTAGATCTCTTACCTGTTATTTAAAGCAGCTTTTGGAGTTGATTTTGATGAAGATTTTGATGCTGTTTTATACTAAAATCTCACATCAATAAAACTCATGATCTTGATTTGACCAGCCAAACTTTCCATTGAAGTTGTATAATTGAGTAAAAATCCAAATTTCTAAATTTTAATGTAATGTTTAAACTGGGCTTGGTGATAGTCAGTTGCATAGTATGGGGGTGGGGAAGGAAGGGCAAGGGTTAGGGAGAAGGAAGTACATATGTCTCACTCTCAAGGTGTTCCAGTTGTGTGTGGACAGGTAAGAACGTTGTGTCAAAGCAAGGTATGGTTCATTTTCCCACCTTTCTGTCGATGCACTATTCAAATACTCAACTTTTTTTGGTTTCGATGACAAGAGAAATCTATGCAGTCATGATGTTGTATGTATGTGTATGTGTATGCGTGTAGATGTGTGTGTGTGTGACGCCTTGCTTGTAAACATGATATTTCAAGAATCTCATAGTTGACATGTAGATACCCCATATTAATTGAGTAGAAGAACCCTATTGTTTCTATGGAGGTCAAAGGTTATCTGAGGTCATCAGAGGTCAAACACTGAATACCTTGTAAATTGGATATCTAAAGATACTGTAGGAAGCATTGACACTTATCATATTTATCATAGGTCAAAGGTCATCCGAGGTCACCACAGATCAAATATTGAAAAACCTGCGTTTATCATTACATGGTGGTTCAGGACATTTATACTATAAAAGCTATTTCTGGTGAACAGTGTAATGAAGCCATCAAAATCACAGTGCATTTTGCATTCAGGTTATTCTTTTCTCATATTGGTTCCTGTATAAGCCAATTTTGTCAAGGTTTTTGAGGTAATCTGGATAATTCTTATTATTTTTTGCTATCATGTTGCTTAGGGTCCCATCAATCTATTTCAAGTGCTTTTCAATAGATTCCTTTGAAACGAGGAAACCATAACGAAGAGTTCTTTTATAGTGTGGATGGTCTGTATGGCAACATAGAGAATAATATGGTAGGTGACGCTTCTGAGTGTTAAATCTATGGAGAGATTTTCTCCTAACATTTTAAGAAGGAAAGTTAACAAAGGGGTAGGGGAGAAGGAAACCCAAGATAGGCCATTCACCAGGGCTGTTTAACCTGCCTTCTTTTCAAAGAGAAAATCTTCCTGAATGGGAAGAAAATGGACTGGCGAGACGTTGAGATAACCTACAAGTGTACAGTGAAAGAAAAGTGTTAGAAAGCTAGTCTGTGTTGTCAAACTGTTGTGTTGTCCTTGTTGTATACCTCGGGGGAAAAGATTTCCATTCCAACTATTATAATATAAAAGCTGTGGAAAAGGTAATTGATTCTTTGCTTGTTGGATTCTGATAATTCATAATGGTTAGCTGCCTAGAGTAGAGATTTCTGCAGTGTTCCCTTTATCGTGCATACATGTGGTGGAAAGACAATATAAAGTAATGGTTTTTGTGCCTATAGGATTGCAAAATTTAAACTGATAATTGCACACCGTTGTGGAACCTAGCTTACACCCTATAGTTCAAAACAAGAGAGAGAGACACAGAGAAAGTGAGAGTGAGAGAGGAAAGAACAGGTGATGCTTAATAAAAGCCGTCTTGATAACATGTTTTTACTGGAATAGATAATAAATAACTAGCCAATTAACAAGTGTTTAGTGTAAAAAAGTAATAGAACATTAAGAGTGTCTTTTAACGGTTTCATCCAATTAAATTGTAAGTTGGCTAATAAAACTAATAATCTGTTGGTAAACTTTGCAGACATTGGTGACTACATGCAGACAACTGAGAATTAGAAAAATCAATATATTCTTGTCAGGATTAGATTGTCAATGCCAGTGGATGGGATGGTTAGTTATAATTACCCCAAGATTTGTTTCTTTAATCTGTTTAAACTCCATTCTTCTCTTTTCTTATAGTCAACAATGAAGCAAAGATTCAATTAATTATCGCAACTGTCTGGTTCTCTCAAAATTTCTTTATAAACCTGATAAAGTTGAGAGCTTGATCCCTTTTGTTATGTAAAGATCATCACTGTTGATCCCAAGTTTCAAGCACTTGAAAGTTGCTAGAAGTTTTCAAAAGTACTGTCCCGAACGTTTTGATCCCCGAAAGTTTGCCCCAGACATTTACGATTGTTAAAATAGACGGTTAAGTGTCTCCATGTGGCAATAGGTGCTCTTACTAAGGTAGTAAAATATGCTTGTTTGAAAATTTTAGTATGGGTGAATCTGATTTTCTAGCAATTTTGGGGATAATACTGAATACCTTGAAGCTTAATCTTCATTTTGTACTGTTCCAGCTATCTTGTAAGTTGTAACACTAACTTGTGACTGGTTA
This sequence comes from Apostichopus parvimensis, assembly GCA_000934455.1. Taxonomy (NCBI): domain Eukaryota; kingdom Metazoa; phylum Echinodermata; class Holothuroidea; order Aspidochirotida; family Stichopodidae; genus Apostichopus; species Apostichopus parvimensis. Next base: position 42,068 of record KN895740.1, read on the forward strand.
TGCTGTTTGTGACCAAAATCTCCAAATGTGTGTTTTAGTTTTACAATGGTAAATGAAAGAGTGGAGAATTTTTTTTTTTTTAAATTGGTAAGAGATCGACTAATAACAGTGTATAACAGTCAGTCCACTTGTAATAGTGTGTATACTACCATTGCTAAGGTCTGATGGTTTCTAACAATGGGACCTTGGCCATCCCTAAACACTCCCTTACAGCTCTAAGTAATAGCATACTTAACAAGTCATGCATGGCTTTCCATATATTCAGACAAGAGAAAAGACCCCCCCTTCTTTGAGCACAAACGGAAGTCACTGATATTCTTTCTACCTTTCCCAGGGCTTTCAAAAATATCTGAAGAATAAAGGAAAAGATTTTGAGTGCTATTTGAGCTTTTTTTGGGGGACTATCCAAAGTGGAGATGAAGTCTATCTGAGCAAAGATACTAGAATCTGATTTAAAGTTATTCAAACAGTATGTATTTGCTGAAGCCAAAGTTTGTTCCTGTAAAGAAGTGACGGTGATCGCTTCTCGGCTCTTTGGCCAAGATCATTCAAAGCATTATGCTCCCCTTCTAGGGGAATGCACACCTGACGATGATCACACAGTCACAGTCTCATTGCAGGGGGACTGGGGTTGAGAGCGGATCGGTCGGTTCGTTTGTTTGGTTTTTGGTGCCTACTGTAGGTTCTTTCCTGGGTGACTTTTCTTAAAAAGTATAAAAAGCTAAGGTGAAACAGACAGCTACGTGAGCTTAATTATATAAACTCTAATTTCCCAACCATTTCCAGTCACAGATTAAGATTTTTAAGTTTAAATGGATATGGAGATCAGGATAATTATTTGTTTCCAGTTTACATAAAGCACTTACCCATCTACACTTCAGAAAGCATGCATGTTGCCATTTCATAGGGCTATGATTTGTTGAATATAACATATGTTTCAAAGAGAAGGGAAGGGAGGAGGGAGGGGAAGGGGAAGGGGTGGGTGAAAGGGATTCATGTCCCTTACTCCTTGTTATTTTATAAATAATTCATTATTAAAATGTTTTATTTTCCATAATGATCTTTATTTTGCCCAGTGTTTCCACAGTGTTATGTTAAACTGACATAACAGCAATTTAACATGGTGCTATGCTGTACTTTCTTTGGGGGCTAAGAAGTAAAATAATCCACAGCAAATTTTTCTTTTTGTTCACTCCACTGTTACTTGTATCATTTCTAATTCGGCACTCAGATCTACTGTACTGTACCTAACAGAATGGAAAAGAATCGGCTCAAAAAAGAACAAGAAAAGAGAAGGCTTAACAAATAGAAAGAATCGAAAAAGAAAATAATTTAAAATTTAATTTAAACCATCTGAACAAAATATTTTTTGTGCAAATCTTGATAATTTTTTGTTCAAACCATTAAATGTCAAATTTAAAGTCTTATTTCTATTGACTTTATAATGACAGGATGGCACAGAGGCGCGTCGTCGTCGTGGATCTTTATAGATATTTAAGACGTCAATTTGTAAGAATTAATTGATTTCCATCGTTCTTCAACTATTTGTTTACCAATTTTTTGGAAATCCAAGTTACAGTAAGTGGCTCCTTGTGGCAGAAGTACAATACAAATTTTGTTTGGAGGAAATGTCAATAAAAGTGAACTGACCTGCTACTACTTCAATGACTTAGGCAAAGGGGAGGGATCTACAGTTAACAAACTTACATGGTGCATTTGCACAAAGGGAGGACTTTCCTAAGGAATGTCTTGAGTGGTTGGGCTCCAAAATCCTTCAGCTTGGAGCACTAGCTGGAGACAAAGTGAAAACAAGGTTGGAAAAGAAGTTGTGAACTTGGGTAAAAACAACTTACGCCTTTAAAGGCTCCAGAGAGCCTCTCCAATTGTCAAGTGTTTTTGCTGAAACTTTTTTTTTAAGCAACTGAACAGCCACAAGTCAGGATTAAATTCCCCCCCCCCCCAAAAAGAAAGAGAGAAAAAAAAAAGGTCCCTCCCCATTGCGTAGAAAGGAGGTGTTTGTAACCCACTACAAAACTTAATTAGGTTGCGAGGTGCGAAGAGAACCTCCAACAGCAGAGGGACGATTGAATAGACCTGTTGAGCTATAAAGTGTTCTAGAGGAAACTCCAAATTGCCGGTATTTTGGGTGACAAGAGCATCAAAGGGAACATTTAACGTAACAAAGGGTGCTATTGGTGGTGATTGAAAACTTTATTATTTCTATGTGGCTAATGAGGTATCATTGTACTTTTGGTAGACTTATTTGGTCTCCATTTCCTATTGGCTTTGTTATGCTGCTCCTGAATTTGAAATCCTGTTTGCTCCCTTAAATGGAACATAGGGTTATATACAGTGGCAGAGCGTCCATACAGTCAGAGGGGGCGGATGCCCCCCTTGACGGACTCAAATGGGCTGCTGGCGCCCTTTTCAGTTATTTATCACTTTTTACTTATTCACGATGAATGACTTTTTTATTGCGCTCGCAAATACCTATTGACATTTGTCACATTTTGTTGGTGTAATTTTCTGACAAAATGGCGATGACACCTATTTATTCTTCGTTTATCTGCAAATGAGCAAGGCACGGAAAGGGTCATTTCCGGTGATCTAAGGAGTATCTTCACTCAAAAAATTTCTTTACGCTACGCGCCAACCTGTGTGGCGCTCCGCTTAGATAGTGTCAAAAGTGCCCCTACAGACTATTCTCGCCCCCCCTGACCAATACCCCTAGCTCCGCCACTGGTTATATATGAATTATCATTTCTTGCACTTAACTTCATTCCAAAGTTGAGCTGAGGATGATGGATGCATTGTCTAATTCTTTATAGCAAACTACTGTACCTAGTGGGCATAGTTTGGTGGTTTAAGTTACTCTGCGTATTTATGCGCTAATGATTGTGGTATTTAGTGTGCCTTCCACCCTTACTTGTCTCCATGCAACATAAGCACTCTCACTGTACCCAGTCTCTTTTACTGCTCTCTCCATTCAAATCATACTTTTTCTTCTATCTCCCTCAATCTGTACTGTTTTCACTTTTACATGTGTTTTGATGTTAAAATGGAAAAAAACCTTGTGAATCTAATATCTTTTTCCTGGCCTAAATTGAATAAGGAGCGTCAAGTTCCTGTTGTCCCTTTTCTATCAAAATATATTAACTGAATGAGGATCTTAATAATCTCTTATGTATGAACAGGCAGAAATTGATTTTACTTTGCTATAAAAACTTTAAAGCAACATGTTGGCTTTGATAACTGTAACCTAAAGCTGCGTAAAGTTGCGTGTGGTCATAACTGTGCAATGTCCTCACCAAATTGTACAAATATTCACATATAATCCAACAAGAAATGAAATTTTGTGCATCTTTACTTGGTCAAAACCACAACCTCATAGCATTTATGTATGGCTAAGATATGAATATTCAAATTTAGTGATATTTTGCTAATATTGCATCTGGCAACAGCAGTGCGAATGACGTCATCACAGCAATTACTTTGGAAATGGTTTCATTTCTCTTTAAAATATTTGATACTCTTCTTCATAGATGAATATGATATTTATTATAAATTTCAATACATCATATCTTGAGTTAAGATCAACATATTGGGTTTTCAAATAATATTTAGTGTGTGTAATATTTTCTCTTGCAGATAAGTGTTACATTATCTGCCACTGGAATAACCCTTTAAGTTTCTTGTTTACCTATCATTATCACTCTGTGATTCTTGACTGAGGGGAAAGGACTAAAGGAGGGACTGTTAAATTACTCTTTGAGTGTTGTTTCACAAAAAGCGTGGTAAAGTTTGTGTCCTGAAAGGAGGCCCATTTTTGTGTTTGACTGCAGCCAATCTTTGTTGATATTGTGTCATTGTCCACAAGTAGGGGTCAGTTGCTT